>VUQR01008627.1:10039-26305 GCA_015108515.1 Hemichromis elongatus | reverse complement strand
CAGGGAAAACCGAGCTATGAATTAGTAGGTAAAGTCTTCACTACATCCATTGACCTAACGAGATAATCTCTGTTGATAACCTTGTTCTGAAAAGAGAGAGAGATATGGACAGAGAGAGAGAGAGAGAGAGAGATTGTGTTGCCAGGTCATTGTATTCCAATCATGGCAGTATCTGATTCATATCACACAGCAGGCCCCCCCTCCCACCATCAGTGTGTAGATGGGGAGATAGGTTGCCTGGTCAACAACCTCTTTATTGTGTGAATCACTCAGAGAGGAAAACACAGCAGGAGACGCAAGAAGCAGGACAAGGTGCCGACGCCATAGGCAGTGTTTTGTAAAACCTGGTTAAAGAACAAATGGAATTATTACTAAAGCGATTAAAAAAAGAAATAAGCTTGGTGAATATATCAAACATCAGCGATTGCCACTATCAATTTATGTTCTTAGGGAAAAGTGAAATAAATTCATGTACATTGAGATAAAAAAAAAAAAAACCCTCTTACCTCAACTGGTATGGCAGATGGCTGCCCCTCCCTGAGTCTGGTTCTGCTGGAGGTTTCTTCCTGTTAAAAGGGAGTTTTTCCTTCCTGCTGTTGCTCAAGGGCCTGCTCATAGGGCATCATATGATTGTTGGGTTTTTCTCTGTTTGTATTATTGTAGGGTCTAAAATGCCTTGAAGCAACTGTTGTTATTCAATTCAATTCGATTTTATTTATATAGCGCCAGATCACAACAACAGTTGCCTCAAGGCGCTTTATATTGTATAGTAGTACATACAGAGAAAACCCAACAATCATATGTTGTTATGATTTGGTGCAGTATAAATAAAACTAGAGAATGCATTTTCTGAAGAAACTGCAGCGTGGATGCTCATAGCTGAACGATTTTAAGATCAAAGGAATTCCGGAGCTAAGCCCCGCCTACATCCTGGAGGACGTGCACTGGGATTGGGTGGCTGTTGTAGCGACCAGCCAATCCAAGCCCTGAGTGACCCTCCCACTGAAATACATGGAATTGGAATAACAAAAAAATATAAAAGTTAAAACGAGAAAAGTAGAAGCAGTCATGTCAATAATGGTGGTTGAACAGTCTCTCTATGTTGAACGGTGTAGGAGGAGATTGGTGCCAAAAAACGTACAGAATAGATAATAATAAAAAAAGAAGAACAATACTGTGGATGCTTTGATGAGCATCCACGCTAATTAAATGAAATTGAAAAAGCCTTCAAGGAAATATTACAAATGATATGTCTCTTTGTAGTTTTTTTGTTGTTTTTGACATGCATTTTGATTTTTGAATATTAATACTGACCCGATCTTCTTTACAAAGTTATGTAATGGCATCTCATTAAGTTAAATTCTCATACCCAACACAGGTGTTAGGCTTCTCTTCTGCCAGTCCTTTAGCTAAACTTTTCCAAATCTTCAGCCTATTTATCTATTATGTATTTATTACCAGTTTCCAGTACTGGATAAGTCAGTAAGTTCTCACAAAGCTCATCCACACACATGCATTTCAGTGAACTGTCACAAGACTGAAATATTTCTAAAAAACATCTGTCCAGACTTTTATACTATCACTCATGCCTGGAAATCACTCTCAGGGTTATGGGTTTAAGAATTACAATGCCCACATTGAAATTAATGCTTACTGCTTTTTTTTAATTTAATTAAAATATTTGAACACAACATCCCACTGGCCAAAGTGTTAAGGCTGAGGCTTAAAAAAGCGACATTGTGAAGGTCTCCTTTGAATTTACCTGTATTTACCAGGATGACAACACAGATCAGCGAGTGAAGAACTCAACTTTTAGTGTATCTAAATGGAAACACTCATAGAAATTCGCAGTGCTGCTGTTGACATTTGCTGTTTGGACACCGTGTGAGCACCTGCAGCACAGCCTGGGCGTGTAACTTAACGACTACCAACCATATCCTCTCTCTGCAGCTTTCACTCATGGGTTGGACTGGTTCGCTAATGGATGATGGCAAATAACAGCTGCACTTTACGCTCCTGTCTTAGGTACTGAGTGGTTTTCTCTTCTCCTCTGCTTTAAGAGGGGAGAGGAGCAGAACAGCCGCTGCATGAAGAGGGTAATGGCTGTTTGTCAGATGCACCATTCTTTCACTTGAGTTTTGTTCATTTTACCTGATGGTCAAGTGTTTCAGCTGCAAACGTCCCCTAACAGAATTGCTTACCACCTATATTTGCTGTGTCTCCCATCTGCTTGTGAACTGAAAAGACATTTTAGAGAAAAAGCAACCATTGCTGTGAATTTGTGCTCAGTTAAACAATGACATTTAGTTCAATTTAGTAACCGCATGGAGCAAGCCGCAGCCTGCTCAGCCAGAAGGCCATCACACTACTTTTTAATCACTGCAGCACATTAGCAAATTAATGAGTAATGGATAAATGAGAAGCATCTTTCATCACTGTGTTAAGCCAAGTTGGGGCCAGAGCTATCATCGTTGTTTCAGCAAGTCCACCGTTCTCTTTGTGTCTGGCAAAGCTCAGACCTTGCGTTTCCCTCTGCACCGAGGGAAACAATAATACTCCTCCTAATCCACCTCTCACTGCATTGCTCACCCAATCAGTCCCCCACAGAGTAATCGTGGTTGCCGAGTTGTGGTTGCTGTGGCAACATGGACTCTGGTTTTTCTGTGATGTCAGCCAGGTACGGAGTGGCAGTATGTGCTCTAACAAGGCAGACCCTTGTTGGGGATAATGAGCAAGACTCTGCTGTCATGGCGATGACTCTTTTTGTGTGTGAAGGGAGGTCAGCGAGGGGCGACTCCCAATTACCTTCGAGTGTGTGAGGGAGACAGTGAGTAGGTGGGTGGGCGTGGATGAGTTGCCCCCCCTGGACTTTGCTGTTTTATGTTGCGTGCGAATAAATGTGCTTTTTGGGAACATGTTTAACAATGCTAAAAAATATTTATCATAATGGTTGTGCGCTTTGAAATGGTTGTTTTACCAGTAAGATGAGAAAAGACTAGGTACTGTTTAAAAACGTTCAGTCATGCAAAACCCCAGGCTGTAGCACAGTGAACAGGAGGCTCTTACCTAGTTCCAATACATTTGAACTAAAACGCCGTCCAATGAGTGCCACAGGTGGGACACCACCAAGGCTAATCATACAACAGATGAAAGAACAGGACCTCTGCTCCCCCTATAGAACGTTTGAATCTACTGCATCACAGAAAAATGCTATTGCGTTATATTGGAGGGAAGATTTAGTGAATAACGCATCATCACTTGATTTTGAACCAGGCATCAGGATTTCTGACTGCACAAATCAAGAGAAGTAAACTTCCCAGGCAATGTCCATTTCATTTCATTTCATTTTTTTTTTGGAGGGGGGGCTATAAACTCTTGCATGCTCATTTTCTGCCCTCTGTTTACCCTCCACTGCACACTCACACACGTAAAGGCAGCGTTAAAGCAGCTCACTCTATTGTCCCAACAAAGGAAGCGGCTCTTGCCTTGTGTTTACCCACATGTAATTTAGATTTCGATTGCGTGCCCTCGCTTTTTTGCATGTGTGTGTTGTGGTTGTTTTTTTTTGACTCGGTGGGCGTTGGAGGACCGTCGACTGCAGCCTGACAGCCTCTCTTTGTTCTCACTCTTACGAGTAAGTGGGCCTTACATAATTACAAATGAGCTTTTTATCTATAATGCTGCCGGGAGAAAGCATGCAAAGCTTTTGGAGCTGTAAAGCTAAAAAATTAATAATTAATAATTAAAAAACATGACACATTGTGGTCAAACACCCATTCATCACTTATCACCCTGATGAGAGCCGTTCTCACTCTGCTTTACTCTCCCGCCTGTGTCTTTGGAAGCAGCAGAGGATATATTCATGCAGACTTTTCACGTGTTAAATCAGTGCTATTACAGAGGACGCTCCTTTCACCCCCCTTTTTTTCTTATTGTTACTTTTTTGTGTTCCTAATGGCTTCTGCTGGTGGATAAACACTGTAGGTTGCCCCAACCACTCCACCTTCCACTCCTCCGTTGCTTAGTTTCCTTTTTTGCTGACAGTGTGGTTTGTGTGGGGTCTGTTACAGACTGCACGGTGTCAGTGCGTGCTCTCGCTTCAGGCTGTGTCCTTGATTATTTTGTGACCGATAACACTTTCGATGCGGCGCGAAGAAGAAAAAAAACCCTTAAGTGGCTATTAAATGCCATAAAAAAATGACCACGCCACCAATTAAACGCACCGAGGATGAAAAGCAAAGGAGTTCTTCAAAAATGGAGGGCAGTGTTATCTGTTCTTTTTCTGACAGTTTTTATGTCCTAAGCATTTTTTAAACTTTAAAGGGCATTTTGGTGCCTTGAGCTCTCATTAATTTCGAACCCTTTGCCAGCAATTGCTTGCCTGCAGTTTTCTAAGAGTGTGTGTGTGTGTGTCTGTGTGTGTGTACACGTGCAGTAGAGGAAGTGGCGTCTGGCCAGTTGAGTCCTGCTTTGTCTGGCTTTAATGCCTCTTCATTCACTGTACTCACATCCAGCCAGCGCCCTGACAGTCACTAATCTCCTCTTTATCTTAAAGGTTTGCTCAGCACTTCAGCGTCCCATTCAGGCAGCTGCAAACCAAAGATTTGAGGCAGCAGCGTGGCCCTCCATATTGATAAATCGACTCTGTTCTTTAAAGTAGTGAGGTTGAAATAGCTCCCACCTAGCTGTAGTAGCGTTTTTCTCTGTATCCAGAGTTAATCCCAGATAGTGGATACATTTGGGCCTAATCTGGGCTACTTTTACCATGACAGGCACGGTATTGGCAAATGTTCTGTAGGCCAGACATGACCTCAAATGTCACAATGCCCATCTGGCCTTTATGAAATGGACACGTGGTTGAGTTGAGGGCTGACCCAACACTGTTAGGCAAGGCCAAATGTAGCACAAAGAAAACTGCATATGTGGGCCACTGTTCAGCTAAAACCCTCCTTGGCTTCTAGAAAGACTGGCATCTTTCTGATATATGTGGCTCGTACCTGTGGCTTATGCTCAAAGGCAAAAGCCACTTTATTCACATACATGAGCATCCATAATGAACAGTTCTGGAACAGCTCAGATAATACAGTGTACAACTATTTGGAGAGGATAAGTGTAGGACTGACAATGCTTATATGGACGGTCAGACACCCACCAGTTTGTCCCAAACAATTTTTAAAAATAGACCCAAAAAAAGACCCAACAGCATTGCACAGGTTGCTGTTGCAATCTTGTGTTCTGTGTGAGTTGACTTGCAGTTGTTACATGCATTCCCAGTATATTTGCTACTGCTACTCCCAGTTGTTCCCAAACAATGAACTATTTCAAAAAATGTTCATTGTTGCTTGAGGGCTATGTATCTACTGTCTGCAGTGAAGCCCTTGGGAAGCACAAAGATTGATAAATTGCCCAAAGGGGTGTCACTTGAGTCATCATTTTTGTGATTACAAGTTTGAAATGTGGATGTGAAGTAGAAAGGAGCAAGCTTACCTCATCTCTGCTTCAAGCAAGAACCTGGAGGCTGGCATAATATGTTTTTGGCTGTCAAGCTGCATTGTGTTAATGTAATGTTATTATTGTCAGTTACTGTTTCAGCTTTCAGCAGTTTTCAAAACATGATTACTGAGAAAAACTGGTTACTCTCTTTGCAATGCTGCCTTTCTTTAGCAGACAGTAAAAACTGTAGAAAGGGTTGCTTACGTCAACGTGCAAGACCTGACTGCCCACCTCTGCGCTTTGTGGTCACCGAGTGTTCAGTCTCTGCACAGGTCTACCAAAGTGCACGAGTGCGGTGCCACTGAGACCCCTCGGCATGTGCACGGAGGGCACTTGGGCCCAGATTATGCAGATATCAGTTAAACCACGGTTTGGTTTTACACACCTGTGTGTATTAATCTCGACAGCAGATATGGTTTTCCTCCCATTCTACTCTCACAAAAGGGTGAGCTCATGAGTCTGCAAACGCTAGAACCTTTTATGCTTGAAGGTAACGTGAATCATAAGGTTTACTGATCTATCAGTCATTGCCATTAATGAATGGCTTGGTACGCACACACTGAACAACCAGAATGAAGACAAAATTGTAATACAATTGAGTTTTTCCCCCCCTCTGGATATTATTTTTATTTTCCTGGAAACATTAAGAGGTAATTAGCTGGAAAGGTCTTATTATGGGAGGTTTAGATTCAAAACATGCGGCGCAAATAATGAGAATGTTGATTCCAGTCAGTGCCCGTGAAAGTCTTCCCTCCCCACCCTTCCGGCTCACGTGGCCGCACCCGCGCTGTTAGTGCAGTGCTCTGGATTTGGGATTGGCTGAAATGAGTGTTGTCATCGATCAGCCTGGCCAGAGAGGCACACAGGAGCAATCAATAGAGGACCACCTTAGCCAACCATTGAGTGAATGAGCAGGCTATATGAAAGCTAAAATCCAATTCACATTTTAATAGCAGTAATGTTTTTCCATCACCATATTTTTCTTTAGGCTTGAGGTTATATTTAATCCAAACTCTTTGGGAATTTGGAAACTGATTAGAATACAGATCAAACTTTTAAAGATTTTTCGTCGGCTCATCTGGGACAAAGCAGAGACTGAAGTATTTTAAACAGCTTTGAAGACAGAGAATAAACAGGACATTTGCAACTGGGAAACAGATGTAAATGAAGTGAATCAGTTATCAGACACTCTGTGTGCTACGTGGGACTTTTTTAGACACAAAAAAATGCCCATTGTGCTCCTTACTATCCTGACTGCAACTCCAAGGAAATATTTTTTTCCTCAGACCTTTTAAGTTTGACTAATAGGGATTAGTCAGGTTGAGCTAAGCGTCTCACTAATGACTTAGTATTGTGTCTGACTAAGAGACGAAGAGACTTTGCAGTTTATTGGCTAAGGGTCAATTCCCACCGAGATTTTCGCTCAGCTGGCAAACATACTGCACGCCATGTGCTTCAATATGCGAATTAGAGCTGGGAATTCTGCTTTTGTACTGCTCTCAGCTGCTATAGCGACAAAAAGACAGTGTGTCCTTACTTATCTTAGCCTTAGAGCTAAATTAATGAATTCCATTGATTTGTGGCAGGGAAATAACACAGTATCCACCGTTAACGTAACAGTTAGGACATTGATTAGACAGCAATAGGCTCTTCCTTTCTTCATTTTTATAAACACTCATTACATTTGATTGTTAAAGCATTATTTCCAAAGTGAGTGATGCTGCACATTAGAGCCACATGTGTGTGTGTGTGTGTGTCTGATTTATGGTCACCTATTTTACTGGCTATGTATGCCCTCCACTTACTACAGTCAGCTTGTTAATCAAAATATATTTCCTTTTTTAAAACGATTCACAGAGGAGACGTTTATCTCGACACAGCTTTAATTTTGAGCTTAACGGATTTTGGGGCCTCTCAAAAGTCTCCGTCTCGTTCTACAGCAGGGCTGCTTCAAAGTCAGATTCTCTGTCTTTTTAAAAAATGTTTTCCTTTAAATCTTGAAAGGTTTTCATAGACTTTAATTTCCCATGTGTATCTGCATCCACTCTTACACCCAGTGTTTATTTTATGTATATGTTTTGGGTTTTTTTTTTTTGCATTTATTTCCCCAGCTCTAAGTTTAAAAAGCCTCAGATCTAACAGTGCAGTGTCCAAACAGTGTTGGAGGATGAAGTTGTACTCCCTTAGGAAATGATACAAGAGGTCATGTTTGTTCATTGTTTAAACAGTTTTTTAATGCCGTTTTCAACAACAATTATGATGGTAGTTAAGGAGGAAATTAAGTTATAGAGCAACAGTCCACTTGATGTCAAGGCTAAGGTTTTTAGAAGTCGCTGCTATTGTGCTCCACCACAGTGTTTGAATACAGTATCTGGGAACGTGCCATCCTGTCATCCTCTTCCTTCTTATGTTTGTGTATTCTCTGTATGGTCAGAAGAGGTGCTCATGATGGCGCCAGATTGTCTGGCAGCCTTTAAAACAATTTCCCTTGGGATAAGTATTATCAATCAATCAATCAATCAATCAATCAATCAATCAATCAATCTACTGAACTGATTTCAGGGTTCTAACACTTTTACATAAACATGCCTAATTATTTCCAAAATTAAAAACAGTTACTTATTGTCAGCAGATCAGATATGTCCATGTCCCGACAGCTGACAAGAACCAGCTAAACAACCAACAGCTGGTTATAAGTTAGCATTGTGGCAGCTAATGTTAGGACTTAGCATCCTAAAAATCACATTTTCCCTCTAATAAAAAGTATTATAACACACTCAAATCATATGAGAGTTTATTCAAAAAACATCAAGAGTCTGACAAAGTTATATTCACTTCAAAGGCAGTTTCACTAAAACTGGCTAATAGCAGTGAAAGCATCCATCTTACCAAGAGAGAAGTTGAATATATCCTCCACAGTTTACCTCAGTATCCAAATGGAGCTTGTCAGACTCACTGATCCTTATTAGATTCCATCGGTTTTATAGCCTCTTCTGGAATAAACAGGCATGGATGCTTGGATGGGTTATGGTAACCTCGTAGTCGTGATCAGTCCCTAAAGCTATAGGTATTACAGTCAAAAAGATTCATTGAGAGGGACGGCATGATGGTGTGGTGGATAGCACTGTAGCCTCACAATGAGATGGTCCTTGGGTTGAAATCATATCTTAGGCCTTTCTGTGTGGAGTTTACATGTTCTCTGTGTAGGTCCTCTCCCATAGTCCAAAGGCATATTTGGGGTTAGGATAAATGGGGATTCCAAAGGTGTGAATGGTTGTCTATCTCTGGAAGCAAATAGATAGATAATTGAGGAGATGCTCCTGTTGGGTGTAGTCCGAGGTTAGGGACCTGTAGTGGCATTGGGATTATAGAAGTGGTTGTAATTCTGTTGTAGATTACAACATTGTATAATTTCTCCTGACAATAGAAAATGTTTGGGGTTCACTGCTAGTTTAAACCACCATGGTAGTTTAGATGATGCGATTATAGTTTGTGAGCTATAACAGAGCAGCTGGTTGAATAAAATGGATATTTAATATTACTGTAAAAACTAAAACCTTAGCCTTGGTTTAGAGCTTAGTGGTCTTTTGTTGACAGATTATTAAAGCATGTTGCAGATAATTTCATATGTCCGCCCTCTGAGCTCTGTTAAATCTGCTGCCAGATTTGAACACATCTGTTGCCAGAATTTTGTACATCTGTTGCCAGATTTCAGTGACAAAAAGTATCCCAATAAAAACCTACTTTTGAAGCCAAACACTGACTCGAGGTTAAAAAGAAATAGTTACGGTTTTGTTTTCCCATTTAAGAGAGGTTAAAAGATAATTCAGCCTTTTTCTCTATATTGAGCAGCAACTGTAACAGGGCTGTTTGAGTCTGTTGTTCATACAGCGGAGGCGTCTGGATACTTTGTGTCTAGAAAAAAATGTAATTAATGTGAATTTCTTGCACCACATGACCATTATAATTAGGCTAAAAAGACCCTCCTGCACTTACTCTACCATGAGGACTCTGAACACAACAAATGCTTTAAAAGCAGTAAATAATGTGTGAAAAAGGACAGGAAATTATTATTAAAAGAGTCCAAAAAATAGGTACACTAAAAAGGAAAGAGCTTGCTATTAGGTCTTCATCAACGTCACACCAGGGCAAACAACTGGAAGATGTCCATTTAAAGTAAGTGGAAGGAAATGAAATGTAATAGCCTCGTAGTACAGCAGAATATGATTTGAACCGTAAGGTGTTTTTAAATAATAAACCTTAGGAAAAGCCCATCAGACGCAACAAAGTCATGAGAGTCTGGTTTAATAACATGGCCCCACCACAGATATGGAATTCTTTTTAGCTGTGCATGTAAGTGTGTGTCTGTGTGTGTGTGTGTGTGCAATGCACATGTGGCATGAAAAAGTGTCAAATTTGTGAGTTTCGTGGTCAGTGCATGCAAGTGAATACACTTGATTTGGTTTTTCAAATCATCGCTGCTAAAGCATCATAAGCATCATAGATAAAAAAAAAATTTTTAGCCACAGCAACTGATAAGATTGTTTCCCAGCCTTGGGTTTGGCCCGTTAGCTATCACCTGCTTTAACAAAAAAAATGGTAAATGGTCTGCATTTATATAGCGCTTTACTAGTCCCTAAGGACGCCAAAGCACTTTTACATTTACAGTCATCCACACACTGGTGATGGTGAGCTACATTGTAGCCACAGCTGTCCTGGGGTGCACTGACAGAGGCGAGGCTGCCGGACACTGGCGCCACCGGGCCCTCTGACCACCACCAGTAGGCAAACGGGTGAAGAGTCTTGCCCAAGAACACAACGACCGAGACTGTCGGAGCCGGGGCTCGAGCCGCCAACCTTCCGATTACAAGACGAACTGCCAACTCTTTGAGCCACGATCGCCCAAAAACAAAACAAAACAAAACAACACAAACAAACAAAAAATAGTGCGTGGGTAAAGCTGGGACGTTACTAGCTTGCTTCCCTACTAGCAAGGTACAGCTGTACAATATCACTGTAATACTGGCTAGTGAGAACGGGCCTAGATGAGTGAAAAACCCCAACCATAACCAAAAGCTGACCAAGACAGCAACAAGAATTTCCTGTTACTCAAAGCTACTAGTTTTAATACAACTTTAACGGTTACGTTATCTAAAAATTTCCCCTCCATACAATAGTCATGAGTAGGGAAATTATCTTTGCCCAAACCATTTTTTTTAGCAGGCAACATGCATATATTTGCATTAAAGTGGGTTTAAGAGTGCTGCCTTTCATATAGGAAGCAGCATGCACTGCAATGCACTCTGAAACCCAGTCTTTTCTTTGGCTTGTGCTGCACAATAATGGTTTCCCGCTGCGATGAACAAACCAGAGCACAAGCACACTGGCCATAGTGCACTCATAGGTGCCCCAGTCAAACCTCAACACAGCTGAACTTTGACATCAGCACAGTGTGACATACATTCAAGTGTAGAATGAGAGTACACCTGATGACTACGAGTGCCTGCAAAAAAACGTCATCAACAGCCAGCTCAAAAAAACTTATTCACCTTATCATAGCCTCCTATGTGAAAAGGCCTTTTGTGGGCGGACTGTTTCAGCATCTCAATAACAGTGCAGTCCTATTTTTAGTGAGCTTAAAGGTTGATTGAAGGGTCAAGTGGGTACAATTAACATATACTAGCTTATCTTTTCCTCTGTTCTTTTTTCAGTCACTGATGGGAGTTGAGCTAGACAGCATGCTTCTCACCTTTATCGGATCTTGTTTGTCAGTAGCTGAAAGTAGCAGAATGAACAGAACCCTACAATCTAAAACCACAAAAAGGTCAGGTACAACAAAGCCCAAACCCCTAACTTGCTCCACTTGCACCCTTGCTCAGGCATCGAAGTATCGAGGTTTGGCTGGTTTATGATGGAAATCCAAGTTTTATGGTAACAATGTTGGCAAAAATGTTCATAACAGTATTTAAGATTTTCCTTCTAGTAAAAAGCAACTTTTGATTGGTAGCAAACTATGTACGTGCCTCCCCTTTGATTGTAGCACTGCTGCCTTGGGTTTTCATGCCAGTGCTGCACTATCCTGACTTTGGAGCTTTTGACAGTGCTCATTTTACAAATTCAAATTAAAACGGAAAACACAAGGTCACTGCTGTTACTCTTTTCTTTTAAAAATCATGGGACACTTAATGTGATTCAAAATGCTTTTCTTTTTTCTCGCAGTCCTTGCTGCTTGAAAAAAGGTGAGTCAGACCTGGTCTTTGAGCATGGAGAGGAAAGGAAGGAGAATGATTATCAGGGGAGTGAAGTAGTGCAAGCGAGTGAAGAGGGAGGCAAGAAGAGGCTTTATATATGTGGTGAGCATTCTTCACTTGTGACTGTGTGAGCCAGTGACACATGAAATATGAGAGACAGCAGCACTCTCTACTATTTATAGTGCTGCAAGAGAGACAGAGAAAGAGAAGAAACTGGCCACACCATATACACTCCAGGGCAGAGGTGGCATAATTTTTTCATTCGCTAAAGAGGAAAAAGAGGAATCCCAGCCAGCACTGAGAAGGCACACATGTCACTGAAGTGACTATCACAGGCCAGTCTGAAGCAATAGTGAAAGGTGGCTAAACAAGCCTCTGCATCCACTTTTCTTTTTTAGCGCACAGAGCTAAACAGATGCTTGGGGGAAGCGCCGGTTGTGGCTTTGTGTTGTTGCTTTGTGGCGATTCAAACCCATCTGCAGCTCAGCGCTGTTTTGTACAAACTGCTAAAAATGTATCAGTGCTACTGGGAATGCAACAGCATGTCCTGTTCTGCTGGAGATAATGATGAAAAGAAGCCAAAACGAAGCCCAGTGAAAGTGGGCATGCAGCCTAGGGAATCTTTCCATTTATGTTATTTTATGTTTAGATGAAGACTCACAAGCAAGAATAAAAAAAAAGCGGAAGTCGTTCAGTTCTCGTAGTGGCCTGACAAGCACTAAAAATAACCGTGGCAAACCGCCGCTAATGCTAATTTAATGGGGGTCATAAGGTCAGCTGCAGCTATGAATGGATATGGCTGAATGGATGAAGACTCATCATTTGACATCATGTGCTGTGTTGTTCCTGATGTAAGATGATTTCTATAGCTCTGCCCTCAAATTGCATAACATGCCTGCGCTGTCAGGCCAGAGAGGCATCAGAGCATCCCATAAAACTAACCGGAAGACTTTGATTTGTCATGCTCAGAAAGCGTGACCCATTAGGAAAGCAGCAAGTATTCTTATCTCTGAAAAATTGTCCAGACTGGTCACATTTGCAGCTTAAAATGAGACTTGTGAGTGTTTTTGAAGAGGTGTTTGCTTCTTGACATTTCAGTGTTTCACAAGGTGCCCTAACTTGCATGAAACCGTCATCTCGGCCGTTTGATGCCGACGCTCTCACGCTTGGACTTGAGCTTTAGCCACGGTCGGAGGCAGAACCCGAAGGCGGCCGCGAAACTTTGATGCTGCCTTCCATAAGCGATTTCTTCAGTGATGTCATATCTGTAGAGAAAAGCCCTTCAAAGTCAAGCTGATGTATTATGCATGGCGCTATAGTAACTAGCCAGTGTGCTAGTAGTGCTCCGGGGTGGTAATGGTGATGCTTGCAGTGCTGAGAATAGCAATGGGAAGCCTTTGTACTGAATGCTTTTGCCAAGGATGAATTCCTCTATGGTCAACTTATCTTTCCTCTGATGTATGTCCTATGTATGCAGACACCGTGCACGGGTAGCAGTGGATTGTGCTTTATGCTTTGAACGCTAATGCATACTGTAGAAATTCGCAACTTCAACAGACAGCTTGTGTCCTTGTTTGGGCTTTTTCATCTTCATAACCCTTTTTTACTTCTGCCAAGAAAGTTATGATTTTGGTCGTGTTTGCATGCATGAGTGTCATTCTGTCGTCCTGTGAACGTGATAAAGTTTTGAAGTCTGATAAAACTTTGCAGAGGTGTAGAGTGAGGTCATTCGGCTTACATTCACCAAGGTCTTCAAGGTCAACTTGATTTGTGTTATATTGTTAAAGAAAACGTTGTTAGGCTGAGACATTCTGAATAGATTGGATTCTACAAATGAAGCTTCTTCATTTGTAGAATCCAATCTGTAGAATCTAGAATCTTTTTCTTTTTTTTAAATTACAGCTTATGACAAATCACCATTTTGTTATGCCGTGATTGAGGAATTAATAATGTATTTATTTATTTTTGATCTCCCAAAAACACATTACCTATATTAGTTAAAGAAACAATAAATAATGTATCCCCTTGTCTTCTCTTGCCTAAGTGTTGGCACTATATAATTTAGTAATATTTGATTTAGACATCATGGGCTAGAATTTACGGTGTACTTGCAGAAGTGACATGTGGCTCCTTCTATATTTAAATTCAGTTTTTTTTTTTATTACCCAGAACGTAAAACTGAACAGATGTTGAAAGACTGAAATGCAGATGTTGGGCCTTTTGTGAGACTTTATATGAGGGGAAGTATCAAAATATAAATCTGCAATCTGCAAGCTAATGCGAACTGAATGACATCATGCACTCCTACACAATTACAGCAGATAAAATAGGTCAATTTAATGGCAGCAGGAGGCTGTGGATCAGTAAGTCATTAAATCCTTTATTTGGTTAGTTGGTTGGTGTACAGACTGAGTTACAGACAGAAATTATACATTAAATATCGCAGCATTCTTTTTTTTTACAGACATTTATGTTTCCAAGAGTTAACTATTGACTTTTAATACTCTTAACATTCATCTAGTGCAAATGGGGATGTTGATATTGTTGATTTGCATTGTTAGCACAAAACAGCATATAAAGGGCCACTAGATGAAACTAATATGCAAGACACTTGCAGATATTAATGCACCATATGGACAAAAGTATCCAGCGACCTATACATCAGACCTACAGGAGCTTTCATGACAGCCTATTCTAAATTCACAGGTATTAAAAAAAAGTCGGTCCCCTCTTTGCAGTTAAAGTAGCTTCCACTCTTTTGGCCTTCTACAGGATTTTGGAATGTGTTGAGAATTTTTCCCTATTCATCCAGACGAGCTTTAGGATGTTGGACCAGGGGTTCTGGCTTGCAATGTCCATTCTAGTTCATCCCAGATGTGTTTGATGGGGTTGAGGTCAGGCCAACCGAGTTCTTCCACACCAACCTCATGCAGCTTGCTTAGTGCACTGGGGCACAGTCATGCTGTCAAAGAAACGCCTTTCACCAAACCTTTCCCACAAAGTTGAAAGCATAGAGAGGCATAGTTTTAAGATTTCCCTTTGCTGGAATTAAAGATGTGGATGAGCTCCTCCGGCATATTTTGGTAGAGTATATCTGTTTTATTGCTGGGATGTGTCTTGGGAATATTGCCCAAGATACATCCCAGGAATTGAACCTGCGATTTTACGATCGGTAGACCCCGCTCTGCAAATATAACCTTGCAGTACTGACTAAACCCTCTGAAGATTAGTTGTAACAAACTCTCTGGCGCTGCAGTTGACCATCACTGCTCGCTTTGAAGGGTCTCTCATTCAGTAACTTTCATTTATGAATTCTTCCTCGCAGGCAGCTTTGTCATCCAACAGCTTGGATTCTTTTGTGGCGAACAGGGTAGCACAAGTTTTAATTTGTTTTCGCAATATGTTTATCACCACTGTTGTAACCTCTGTAATTACACCATGTGATGGAGCCTCCCGCGAACGTAGCTCACCCGGAGGATCTGTGTAAATTATGTATAATTCATGGTGTTGATTGTATTTATAGTTGCTCTGGCTTGTTGTTTGGAGACAGAGATGTAGCGTTAAACAAGGGCTACTTTGTTATGAAGATGTGAAGCTTCAGTGAACAGCTTGTTTCCCTTCTTTTTTAAGTTTTGTCCACCGCCTGGGGGGAAAGTTATGCAGAAAGAGGTGGAAACATTTCATTCAGTCTCCTCCAGTATTCACAACTGGCAAAAAGATCAACATCACCACTCAAATTAATGTCATTCTTTATTCTTGTTTTCTTTCAAGCTAAAACACTCTGAGCTCTGCAGGACATTCAAAGCTGTGTGCTTCCAGAGTACCATTAGAGTACATAAAAGTTTAAATGTCTTAAGCTCTGAATTGCCCACATTTGCCTGTTCGTTAGAGTGGCATAATTTATAGTGGAGACAACATGATGTTAAAGTCATGAGAAGCAAGTTTTCATGCGCACTAATTAGAAGTGTGCTCAGTATACGCAAAATGATCCTGATAAGCATATCCTTCTAAAGTAATCGTTAAATCCGAGGGCGAAGATTTGGTTAAAAGTGCATTGAGGTGTAAGTTCGTGTTAGGTAAGAAGTGTTCCACCAGGAAAGTTGCTCAGGTGTATTTGGTTCATATATCCACCAGCTATAACAAGAAGTGGATTCTCACCCCTCCAGTTGTCCTATCTGAAATATTTTACAAGAAAAGTGTGGCCTAAAAAAAACACCCCAATTAATGGATGGATCGTAACAGAAACACAGAGACGGCTACCAGACTTAGGTTGCTGGGTCACTCTGTGTGCCGCAGACAATAACCAGGCTGCATGTGTGAAGCTCTGCATGCAGAGGGAAAGAAGCCGAGACAGGAGAGAAATCCACTTACTTACCACCCCCAGCATGAAGGCACACAATATTGATACCAGTGGGAGAGCATCAGTTAAATGACATAAGTGGATGGACTGGAGATAAAACAGGATTATGTTATATCTTTTTGCATTGTTTTTTTTTTTTTTTTTTACCTTTGAAATTTTTTT
>VUQR01008627.1:0-10019 GCA_015108515.1 Hemichromis elongatus | reverse complement strand
AGCTATCTTTTCAGTTCTTGATTAGAATGAGCTATTACTGTAGCTAAAATCTCCAGAAAGTGAATATAATCACTGTCATGTAGTTTACAGTGGAAACACGGCTGCCTGCGTTTCTAAATTTGACTCCAGCATTTTATTGAGCGTACTGGGACAGCTGGCATATTGTGTGAGTATGTGTTTTCATCAATAAGAGCACATTAGTGGTGTGTGTGTGTGTGTGTGTATGTGTGTAAGTGTAGATCAGCTTTGTTGGCCACACGGTTCCAGGTCTCTCCCTCTTTCCTGCCTGAGGCTATCCTGAAGCGCATCCCTGCTGTTGTCCCGTAACCTTGCCAATGACAACACAGCCAAGCATTTTAAAGCAGTTTATGACTTACCTCCTTAAGAGTTTAGGCCAGGGCGCCTCAAACTCCAGTCCTCGAGGGCTACTGTCCTGAAACCTTTCCGTGTGTACCTGCTGCAACATACCTGAACACAGTTAGTAGGTCATTAGCAAGACTCTGTAGAACTTGACTGCATGCTGGTGGCACTTCAGCCATTTGATTCATGTTACAGCAACTCATGAGTGAATGAACATAGTGTAATAAAAGTACTTTTAGAAGTATTTTTTTCCAAACACTTACATTTAATTGAGTAGGGTTCAGCATGTAGTCAAGTTTTATAGTCTTTCTAATAACTTACTAATTTTAATAATGCGTGTTGCAACCGGGACACATGGAAAAGTTGCATGACGCTGGCCCTCGAGGACTGGAGTTTGAAACCCCTGGTTTAGGCAAAAGATGTGTCACAGAAAGCAGGACCGCTGAATTTTTGATGCAAATAAAAACTGTCCATTATTTGATATTAATTGGGCGAAAAAAATGAAAAAGCTGTTTCTTTGCATAAATGTTCCCTATATGGACAGTGTGCAGACAGCAAGACATTACCCCTAAATCTGATTGCTTAGACCACACCTCCCACCACCACCACCGCCCTCTGCCTCCAAACCCGCCCAAACCCCTTCCCCCGCATTATGATAATCTGCCGATGCGGCCGTGACCACTTATCCTTTCACAAGATTGGAACACGGCTGCAGAGGAGGCTGATCCTCCTACCTCTCCTCTGACCTCAGAGGAGATGTGAGGAAATCAAAAATATATATTATTGCCAGGAAAATGTCTGTGATTACACATTAAAAAGTGATTTTCATGCCCTGACTGTGACACCTTCACCGGCAAAATTACGATGCTGATTTTGGGATTAGAGCGAGCGTTGCAATTCCGGATAGGGTCGAGTCCTGTTCCCGATCTTGAACTAAACGGCGTAAGTAGGAGGGCTGTCAATATACTTTAGACCATTTGCAAGCTTGTGCTGCTGATTGGATTGATCTTTCAAGCTCATTTCATTTGTATCAGTCTGCTCCCGATGCGTCATGCCTCACCGTTCTGCAACATGATTTGTCTTTCACTTTGGTGAACGCAGTCCAGTTAGTGAGTGATGATTAGATGAACTGCAGGGGGTTTCACAGTCATTCAGTCTTTTGGCATTAAATCACTCAAAGTTCCTAATAAATAAGCAGGTTTTCACACTGACAGGATACCCTTGGTGGAACTTTACTAAAATATTACACTCTCGAGCCTGGGATCAGCACATGCCTCCAGGATAAACCCGTGAAGAAGATTTGCATTTATATGGAAGTAGTTTTGAAATGATTTCCTCAAGATTACTTCACTTGACAAGATCATAAGTAAAAGATGAGGCCCATGTGATCTTGATTTTTTAATAGTTTTTGTGTCTTAACTTCGAAAATGCAGACTCTCATGAAGAATTATGACTTAATAAGATCTTTAACAGCCTTCTGATTTCAATTTGGCTCTATGCAAACCCTTTTCAGCAAAAGACTGTCCCCGAGAGTATAACAACACAAACACGGGCTCGCTGTATGTGGAAAGCAATAGATTTGGAGATTAAGAGAAATTCTGAGACAAAATAAGAAGAGAGGAAATGACTTGGGGATTTATTTGTGCTTTATTTCCATGTACAGAGAAAGAGGGAACAAATAAAATTGTTCAGATGGGATAAAAAAAAAAAATTCCTGGGGACTGACGGAGACATCTCTATTTGTAAATGTGTCATACTTAGCCAAACAGCTGCTGGCATCGAATATCTCGGTTAAGTTTTACACTATAGCACTGTGCACTTCAAGCATACAGATACATGGAGGCAGTCTCTCTCATCTCACTGAGCCTCAGTCCTTGGTTGCTTGAACCCGTTTTTGTGCTGAGCGTTGTACGTCAGAATCAGAGTGTAACTCCCACATGAAAATGTGCATTTACAGTTTTTCATCTGCCAGTTGCTCCAAAGCTATGACCTCTGCACCCAGTAGGTTTCCTCTGAAAATGACTGACAACTTACTCCTTATTCCTTCTTTGTGGCCACATGTATGGAACCAATGTAAGGAAAGTATTTTAGCTGTATGAGAGTGCAGTCCGTTTGCTCATTCTGGGTGGGATCTTAAGCTGACTCTATACACAGTCAGCAGTGTGTTATACAAAGCCAAGTGGTCCTATTAGTAGTGCAGAAACCAGACAGGAGCACAAAAACACCTTCCACTCTATACTCTTTTTTTATGTTGTATTAATAACTAATTACATACAGTAAATGAACTGCATTTGTATAGTATACTGTAGTACATTTTTAACTTAGTGGTTTAAGGAGTGCTTTTACAGTCACCCCATAAACAACTACATAATAATAATAATCCCTTTTGCTTCCAAAACAGTCCTGTCCCATCCAGACATGGACTAGGTGCCTGAAGGTGGGCTATGGTATCTGAGCTAAGATGTTAGTAACAGATCCTTAAGTCTTGTAAGTTGCGAGGTAGGGCCTTCATGGATCGAACTTGTTTGTCCAGCGTATCCCACAGATGCTCGATTGGTTTGATATCTGTAGAACATGGAGGCCAGGTCAACACCTCGAACTCATTGTTGTGCTCCTCAAATCGTTCCTGACCCATTTTTGATTTGTGGCAGGTGCATTATCCCGTTGAAAGAGGCCACAGCCATCAAAGAATACTGTTTCCATGAAAGGGTGTACATGGTCTGCAACAGTGTTTAGGTAGGTGGAATCCACATGGCTGGCAGGACCCAAGTCTTCTAAAAATAGCTCTTGGTGATGGGGGAGAAGGGACTATACCTACCGACCCATCAGCTTAGGCTGATACCATTCCACCTGCCTTTAAGTCCAAATGCTTGTTGGTTCTACTTCATCCTCTAACAAAATGAAATTCTGGGACAGTAAAGTTAGAAAAGCTATTTCACCTCAACCGGTCTCAGCAGATGGCCGCCCCTCCCTGAGCCTGGTTCTGCTGGAGTTTTCTTGCTGTTAAAAGGGAGTTTATCCTTCCCACTGTCGCCAAAGTGCTTGCTCATAGGGGGTCATATGATTGTTGTTGTTTTTTTTATGTATGTATTATTGTAGGATCTACCTTACAATATAAAGCACCTTGAGGCGACTGTTGTTGTCATTTGGTGCTGTATAAATAAAACTGAATTGAATTGAGTTGTGTAGAAAGATTGGTCCATGTGATGAGTTGGGAATTAGAATGCACAGTCGATAATATGTTTATGTTAGTAGGAATGGCACGGTTAAGATAGCAACAAAGAGTGGTTGAATTTTGGCACTTCCTTTTCTTTCTTAGCACTAAGTTCATGAAAGGCACTGAGCTAACATTGGTCATGAATTTGTGACCCTCTTTTTTGACAATACAGTATAGGATCTTAAATCTTTTGAATACTCATATTGCTTCAATCATGTTGATTTTATGATTATGTAAATTTCTGTCTCATCTTTTTATTATTTCTAACCCCCCCCACATTTTTTTTTAATATTAACTGTTGGCCAGACACAGAACACATTAAGATACGTCACCGTATAAATTTAATCTGGCCAAACTGTTCGGGCTATTAAACATGAAGCAACATTAGCATTCATTCTCAGCGATGTTCACTCCTCTTTTAGCTCCAGTTTGGGTTTTCTGGCTCTTTAGGTGCCAAACTCTTCACTGCGTTCACCATCGTGTTGCTAACTTTGCCTGACATTTGTTGCTGAGCAAGCTGTGAAGGGTTTCATCAGAGCTTTTCCCCTTGAAAAACAGATGCCTGCTGCTGAAAGGCAGGCTGATGAGAGCAGTGAGACTAAATCTAACTGTGTCTTTGCAAAACAGAAACAATGAGCTGAAAGATGCTATAAAGGTTGGTCAAACTGAGGGAGTGCTATATTGTTGAGTGATAATTCTCTGCAGGTGTGTCAGTATAGGTGAGATTTATCACATCATGCATGGGCATTTTGCCCTTTGGAAGATATAAAGCTTTATTGGACAGCTTTAGAATAAATTCCATATTTACTGTGAGACTTCTTCCAGGAGAACAGAGGCAGCAATTTTCCTGCCAATTCAGATTTGGGGTCATTCATTAAACTGCTATGTTGAGTCAGCCAGATAATATTAGTATTATTCTAAATATGTCTTTTTTTATTGCCTTTTGCTCTTTTTGGATATGGAAAGATTCCTGATTACTTTGGAAGCCATCAGGAAAATGAAACATGTTATCACTGCCGACTGTCAAAAGAATGAAACAGCTGTAATAAAAAAATCACAGTTAATCAATGAACGTATAAAAACTTAAGCCAACTGCTGGCTGTCACAGGGATTTAACGCCACCTCGGCCAGATATGTGTATTTCCTGTCTTATGTAAGACAGAGACAGTGCAGCCTGTTGAGAACATCCTTTAACTCTATACTGTCACCGTTAGAGAGAAAGATGATTTAACGTGCACTCTTAAAACGTTACACTGCTGCAAACAGATCAGGCTTGTGCTGTTGCAGCAAGATGTTTCCCTTGAGTCAGTCCCCAACAGACTGACTCAATGTGCCGAGGTTAAGCTGTAATGACACAGTCACTATCACAGAGTGACATATGATGTGTGTGTGTGAAAACTCTTACTTAAGCATATTGCTTTCTCCTAGCTGAAAAAAGTGATAATGAGAGAGGTTAAAGTGTGAGTGTGCATGGGAATAAGTATGTCTTCTTCTATATGGGAGCATATGCCTGCTCACACTGAGCAGGTAGCTCTGATAGTTTCATGGCTTTGAGACTCACCCACCCAACTGCTGTTCAAAGCTTCCGTTTGTGAGAGGCAGCCAATCAAAAGAAAGTCAGTTTGGAAAGCTACTCTACCAGGAAATAACAACATGAACTTAGAAATTAACACAGTTGGTTTCCTTTAATATAAAGAGTGGCAAAATACTAGCTTAGGTTTTCAAAAGTTGTTTTTCTTTTTTATATATGTGGAGAAAAGCAACAGAATGATTAGCTGGAAGTTTAGCCCTGCTTGGATGCCCTGAAATTCACTTTTAGATGTCTTTCATTGTTGATGTTCAAAATGTATGATGCATCTAAATTTTCTGTTTTCATACTTAGACTTTTATTCATGCTAGCTGCTAATGTAACAGCGAGATTTTTATGCTAACATCATCAGTGTGTGCTATGGTAGCTTACATGATAAATAGCAAAGACACGGAATGTTTTTGAAATGCCAATATGTATTTGAGCAAGTTGAACTCCGAGCTCTCTGTGTTTACTTGGAGGGACCAAGACCTTAGTAAAGTTTTTCAGTTGCGATTTCCACCAAATGCTCGAACACTAGTCTTTGTCTCAGTATTTTGAAGAAAAGTGTCAGTAAATCCTGTAAAAGATAGATAGTGGCTATAGTTCATATCTTTTTAAGCATTTGTGCAGGACAAAAATAAAAATGTAACCAACAGGAGTCCTGTTGGTGCCACCATTAGTTTGTATGACTGCTGGTCAAAACGACATAGTCATATCGCCTCGTCTTTTTTGAGTGTTTACCTTTATGGGGCTTTTTAGACCTTTATGAACTTGCTGTGGAACTAAAAGTTCTGAAGCCTGGAGGTGGACATACATCAATAGTAACCAACTGTAAAATGCATAAATTGTTGTGACACTGGGATGAAACTTTCTGTCTGTCTGCTATGCAATCATCTTTAACTACTTGCAAACCCAACTTCATTATGTCATATCCATGCTTCGGCCACTCCATATGTACTGTTGGTGTGAACAGGTAGAGATGAAAAAGGAGAGGCGGTTGCAAGCCTCTGGGGATGCATGCGCCCTGGCGCCTTCACTGGCATCTCTAATTAAAACAGTCGACTTGGATCACAGAGGAAGTCTGCTAATTGAATTCCACTGTTGGATGTTTATTTTAGCCCGTGTGAAGTTTAAATTTAGAACAAATAAACTCAGGCCTTCAACAAGAGAACTCAGAAGGCAAAAAAATGAATTGTAAATCATTACTGAGTGTTCATTACCTTGAGTCTTTTTAAAACATTAAAAAAAACATGTTCTATAGAAAGACTTTCTTCTGTATGTATACCCAGATTAAATCTTGGTTTTCCTTGTAGAGTTGGTCAGCTCCTGCAAAGTGAGCAGAAAGCCTCTTAAAATACAGGAGGTACGGTTTCTGCTTTCTGTGCTTCGTTGTAGCCTTGTTAGCATTTCTGGGAGTTCTCAAAGCTGCTATGTTGTCTGCTGTAATAGTTATTATTAATCTCTGGCTCTCTGGCACATGCTGCTCCTCCCCAAGTCGGGCTTTCCTGTAAGTTTCTTCCTGCTAAAAGGGATTTTTTCCCCCCCACTGTCTCCAAGTGCTTGCTCATATGAGGATGACTGATTGTTGGTTTTCTTTCCATAATTTTAGGCTCTTTACCTTACAATAAAAAGTGGCTTAAGATGAGTGATGTTGTGATTTGGCACTATATACATATTGAACTGCATTTATAAATGTTCTTTTGGATCACATAGTTGTCTTTTAAACATAAACAGGATAAGATGTGAAATTCAGTTCTGTGATATGCCCCTCATCCATTTACCACATTTTAATGACACCATAGCTTGCAGCTTTGGCTACTTTCCTGTGCTAACTGCTTTATTGTTGTTAACTGATATCAGTTTTGTTAAATAGGAAAGAGAAAATGAGCTCATCTTCACAGTGGACGTGTTAACTGGCTGAAAGTTCTTAGAAGAAGCCCACATGCCCACACTCACATCACCTAACTCAAAGGCAAACCCCACTAGCAATGTATACTTTCTCACATCCCATTTTGTGAAAGTTTTGGACAGGACAACATATTGACAATTTGTAGAGACTTTTTAGGCATTCAGAAAACTTAGTCTGCCTTCAATGTGGCACCGGGGAATGTCTTCAGCCAACTAAGAAGGGCATGCTCATCAAATTTCACATCAGTTCAGTCATGGGATACTGTTTCCTGTGTATAAAGTTAACATTTGGCCTAAGGGTGAAACAAAAGGAGAGACTTCTTCCACTGAGAAGCATAAAAGTGCTCTGAGGGAGCCACTCATTTTGTACAGCTAGGAGTTCTTATATGTCTCTAACCAAGTAGCAGCAAAGCTCCCAAAGCGGAGCTCTGTTTTTCTAATGAATCATCCTCAGGGGACCACTAATACCTACAAATAAAAAAAAAATCCTTTGCTCGTTTTCCCTAGCACATCATATCCTACATCAGACCGTGTGCTGTCTTCTGTCTGCCACTTTCTGCTTGCTTCCTTTAGTGCTGTGATTACAGCTGGTCCTAAATGTTGAGCAGCACAGCAATGCAATGGCTTTATGACCCCAAATGTTGTGATTATCATGTGATAAATATTGTCATACTTTGTGTTACAAGTGTTGGTCTAAATTGCTCTCATAATCCGACGGTGAGTTAGAACAACTCATACTCATACTCATACTCATCAAGCCCATCCTCTCTTGTATGAGGAGGGATATCCCAAAGCCTGGTAGATTGGTGGCTTTTTTCTTTCTTTTCAACAAAGCTGAACATCAGCTCTATTCCATTTGTTTAAGATTTTATTTTCTGAGGTCTGAAATCAGGTTAGAGTGGGCTGTAATGTTGCTAAGGGAGCTGTCCTGATTACCCACCATGCCTTCCAAAAGTAATAATGTCTGTGCTCGAAAAATATGAGAAACTGCCTCCTATAAGTGTAAATGAAATTGAATTTCCTTTGGCAGCCCATAAGTTGACTACAAAGACGGTTCCCCCCTCATATTTGCAAATTTTCTGCAATATTCCCCTTAATTAAGTTTTCTGCATTTCTGTACCGCACCATTATTTTACATTAAATATAGTCCTGTTTGGTGACTTTATGGTCAAATGTGGGACTGTCACCGAGTTTAATCAGCAACATTAGCTTTAGTGTGTGTGAAACTTTGTTAGATCTTAACGGACATCATCAAACGTCTGTCATCCCTCAACACCTGCCATCAGACTGCTTTAAGGCTTCTGTTCTTAGTGCTGTTGTCCATTAGAATATAATATTTACAGTGTGTTGGTTGACTTTTGAACCTTCTTCTGGGTAATTAGCCACATGCACGTGAAACATGACCGCGATGGGAAAAACGGAAAAAAGGAAACGTCCTTGGAACTTTTCTAATGATATAATCAAGAGTACTTTCTAATAAACACCAACAAATATCAGTGAGCACCATTAGCATTTGTGCCTAAAATACATAAATGAAATGAAAACAATCAGAGCGAATTTAATTGCGATCCATATTCAGTGAGCCAGGCATCCAGGCAGCAAAATAACAACACAGCAGAAGCCCTCTGAAATAGCTTGGCAAGGGTTTTTATTGTCATGTAACTGGCTTCCTGCATTCATGCTTTTAATAATACATATTTATTAAATAATGGATTTTTATTGTGGCCAAATGCCTCATAATGGTCTGATCTGAGCAGCTATCCTTAAACGATATTCTGAGTGATGCACACTGTATTTTACAGCACTGCTGTAGGTACAGTGTCAGCTGGGGTACCCACTTAATATAAATGCCCATTAGCATCTGCACTTTTCCCACAGATAGATTTAGTTGGTGGGTAATTAACCCTGAGTGATGCTCATAAAGCCATCTGCTGTTGTCTTCCAGCGACAGCGCTGTGGTGAAAAGTCAAATGATCAGTGATATCATCACGGCCTGTCCACATGGATACCGTCACTTATTTTGGCTGATTAGTGTTCCATATGTTCTGTGTAAGGATAGATGACATGAAAGCTATTATACAGAATATTAGGCCAACACATGTTACTAATCAAATTAATAAAGGCTGTTTACCTAATAAAACAAAACCCCCATCTATGTTTACCTGCCATTTCATCCAAAGTACCTGCTGTAAAAAAGGCCTGTGTCTCTGAAATCCCATTCAACCTTCACAACCTTTATTTCACATCCACACTTCTTTGTAGGTTGCAGATTATAATACTAGCACAAGATGGCAGCGTCCATTCCCAAGATATTGGTATAGTGGGAGGGAGTACTGGCACTTCATACGTTCAATGCAGTTCAGGCTTGTTAGTCCCCATCTGTTCCACCTGGACTTTAACTGGGAGCACAGTCCTAATCTGCAATAAGTTCAAACATCTGAGCATGCAGGACCTGTAAATGCTGCTGCACCATTTTAAGGTGAACACGCTTCTCTTCACTTGTCTTTTTTTATATATTTATTTATTTTTATAGCAGACGTTTACACTCCAGGACTACAGGAGAACCACAGGTGGCACTAATCAATTAACAGTGACCTAAAAGTCACAGTCAAATCTTCATTCAGAGGAGTTTGAAACTGAAGCAGCTAAAGTGGGTTTAGTCCTGTCTTTGAAGGTTCTCAGTCATCCAGGTCATCGTAGTCTAAGGAGCTGTAAGGAGAAGGCGTCTGGACTTCTTTAGGTTGCTTCTCATCCGAGAAGCTTCTTCAGTTCTAGGGTCAAATGGTGGAGAGTCCCATATTTAAGCCTTGTGGGAGTGTCCCTCATAGAGGGACAATGGGCCCTATGAGGGACACACACACACACACACACACACAAACACACACACACACACACACACACACACATATTTATATATATATATAAAAAATATAAAAAAAATTATTTTTTTTTTTTATTCAAACA
>VUQR01008619.1:17763-37274 GCA_015108515.1 Hemichromis elongatus | reverse complement strand
TGCATGTATATATATATATTGTATATATATATAGTATATATGTGTGTGTGTGTATATACATACATACATATATATACACATATACATACATATGTATATGTGTATATATATATATATATATGTATATGTGTGTATATATATGTATGTATGTATATGTGTATGTGTATATATGTATGTATGTATATGTGTATGTGTATATATGTATGTATGTATATGTGTATGTGTATATATGTATGTATGTATATGTGTATGTGTATATATATATATGTATGTATATGTGTATGTGTATATATATATATGTATGTATATGTGTGTATATATATATATATATATGTATGTATATATATATGTTTTTAAGGTGTGAAAGTGTGAGAATTTTGGAAACATCTCCTTATGCACGTTATCCACGTGCTGACTGTAAAACATGAATTATGCATGAACAGCAGTCAATCCAAGTGTGATATCGAGGTTTTTGTTGTCTGTTCCATGATGCAATGTACTCTCAATCTCTCCTTGTTTAGGGACAGATATGCTGACTGAGCACCCGCTCCTGTCGGAGCCCTCCTCTGTCAGCTTTTACAACTGGATGTCCAACGCTGTGAGCAACAGGACGGGGGCTGCAGTGCAGGAGTCTCCGGTCAACCGCTCCCAGCACAACAGCCTACAGACAGGTGAGATACCTTAATAGAGGCTCATTTAGTTTTGCTATATAATGCTCTATATTTAATGTTATAATCATTCAAGCTGTTTTGTTATGGTGATGTTGGAGCAGATAAAACATTAATAACATATTCACTCTTTCAGTAACAGTTTTTTGTAATGTTGTTTCAGTAGCCTCACTGGGTTCTTCTATCCACCCCTGCTACCAGTACCAACCACTACCAGATAACGGTCCAGAAGGAGGTCAGGGCTGAATAGTCACTGAGTGCTGTGCTGATGGTGTTGTTGGACTAATTAGCTAACTAGCAGCTAGTTTGTGATTTCCCCCATTAGTTTATTAGCTATCCAGACCTTCATATATACTAGAGACATTTTTAATTTATTGCAATGGAAAAAAAAATAGAAATTGGAAACTGGATGACAAGCCTTTTTGTTTTGCACGTTTTCTAAAATGAGCACAAAAGTCTGCAAAATTCTAAAAGAAGACAGAAACTAGTTTGTTTTACAAAAAGTATTGCATGCTATTGCAGACTCAAACGAAATGAGAAAAGGCTCTACACAGTTTCTGAAGCCTCAGCTTTGGATTTTTGTTTTTTTTAAGCCAGATGGATGAGTGGCTGGAAGATATGGCATCATGATCTTATATAAATGAGTCATTGTTCTCTTAAAGGCTCCACCAGGCTTTACTTAACTTCCTCTTCAAAGTTGTGATTCCCTTTCAATTTGATTGATTATCTTAAAAAAAATTGCTACAGAGCTTCACGGCCTTGCAAAGCTCATAACATGATGGCTGACACTTAACTTTCATATTAAGCTATTCGCTCATCACCTTTTTCTCTGCAGCTGACAGTTGATCACTGTGGACATTTATGGTTCTGGTATATTTCGCACCACCTCAGATGTCAGTCCTCATTAGGCCATCTAGTTGTAGCCACTTAAACCAGTTTTCCTCATCATTGGGGCTAGTATAGCCCTGCATCATCAACTTAACACTGCGAGTTACTTCACTGATCTTTTTTGCCAAACTCCCCTTGTGGTGCCAGCCTCTTCCTTTGTGTTCATGTGTTTAGTCATGTTCTTATAAGCCTCTCAAACTGTTTCCACACCTGAATTCTGGATAGTAAGGCGGGGCCCTGGCCCCTGTCACCATTTCTTACATGTAGCATTAAAAGCATTTAAAATCTACATCTACAACGTAGTAAAAGCTGGTGTAAAGATTCTTACTGGGGAAGGATGTAACGATCCCTCTGATCAGGTAGGAAAAGGGGCCGTAATCCAGATGTGCCAAGATGAACCTGTATAATAGTTGTATATAAGATAAAGACAGATGATTTGTCTCCAGTGTGTCTTCTCCTTTTAGCTGTACCACTGGTGTTATTTCAGATATTTTCAAAACCTTCACATTGCAAAGATCAAATTTTATGTGGTACTAGGACTCCTTTTGTGAGTCTGGAAATCTATACACCTCAAGTCATGTGGTAGCCTGTTAGCCTTTCTCAGCTTGAAGCTGTGTAAGAAAAGCTCATGTTGTTTCCTCACTGGTGCTTTTCTGCTAAACACACTCAGTTTAGTGACCTGAAATTTCTCTTATTTCTCACAACGGCGCTCTATCCCTTGGTCTGTTAGCCTGCACTCCCACTCATCTTCTCAGCTGCAAACTGCGGCACTCTGCAGCTTGTTTCATTCTCTCTTAATAGCAGTTTATTGCTTGGAATCAGCCATGCAAATGACTGAAAAACATTTGTTACCTTCGCAATTGTGGGTACAATTGTAAGTGTGTAATGATCAGATTTCTGCCAAAGATGATTAAGTTCAACATTATGGAGTCACCCAAGTGTGAGCCAATGACAGCACAGCAAATTTGCTGCAGCAGTTTCTCACAACAAATTAAGTAAGTGTGATGTGGCCGTTTACAGCTGCAAATTGTGCATTAAATGGCTGTAAAGTTCCCCTTAATGTTCTCTCTTGTTGTCTCTGTAATTCATTCCAACATGTTTTTTATGAGGAGCTGGAGTGGTAAAGTGCTCTGCTCGCTCACTGCTGCTTGTACGCGTGGCGCCTTTTCTGCACCACACGGATCCTAAATCTGTGTTCCACACCCTCAGGTGGGACGTGCAACCTGCCCACCATCCCCTCGGCCTCAGACTTCAACACAGTGCTGTCCAGTGACCAGAACACCCTCGACGGGACCCACTCCCAGCATTCCCAGCACAGCACAAGCCAGGACGACATGGGCGACATTGAAGAGGAGAACCAGTGTCCAGCTGCTGTTCAGCTGGCTGATGCTCAGGTGTTGCTTATACTTCAGTTTGCACTCATTTATCTTTAAATCTGTTTTTGCACTTTGTAATTAGACATTAATTAGTCAGGTAGTTTGTGTGTTATCTGGTGCTCACTGATAAGTTTTAGAACTGGTTCAGAAATTGGCTTTTATATTAGGCTTTGTTACACTGATGTCAATGAAGCAGATAAAAGCTAACGCAGGCTTAATTCACACTGATTTGCAATTAGTCCGATTCGTTCATCAAGTTAAAAAAAAGTGGGATGTCCAGGATGTTGATAAGGAATCATTCTGTTAATATAAATGTCACCTATCTAAAAAAACAACAAACAAACAATCAAATTCCCTTTATCTGAGTTGTTCAGGATTCATTGGGCTTTCCGTTTCCTTATTTCAGCGTTTTATTTAAATTTTATATGCAGATGTCAGACAGATGGAAAGCTTTTAGTTACGCCTCTACAAAAATATCTTCTTCTCTGTGCCTTGATCGTCTGTTTTCATCCCCTCAGGTTGTTTTCAAGCCTTTACTGAGCTACACAGGCATCCAGGCCCAGGATAGCACTCCGCTTAGCTATAAGATGTATTTTGGAGAGCACCTGTCTTTTTCCGGCAACCTCGAGTGCCTCAGAGCAGACATTGCCGACTCTGATACCACCAAGGAGCGCAAAAACAAGCGATCCAGGAGGTAAAATTGTCCTAAAACACATGTTGCATTCCCCATTCCCGCTTTTTGGCTTTTCAAAGCCTTTTCCCTTGGTTTCCTCTCTTAATGAAATCTGCTAACACTTTGTGCTCCTTCTATATTAAGGCAAGGCATGGTGAACCTTCCCCCCCTTGAGTTCAAGCCAGCGTTGCTGATTGAGACTTTCAGTGTGAATGCCGTGGTGATGGAGAAGTCAACCAGCGCTCCTCAGGGCCCAACCGCAGCCCCGCTCTCCTTCCACGACCTCAACCGCCACCACTACAACACATTCCACTGTGACTTCACTACAGCCTGCCAGGCCATCAGTCAGCGCGTCGACATGGCCCTGGTGCGCCTCATCCACCAGTTCAGCACCATGATCGATGATATCAAGGCCACGCAGACTGACATCAAGCTGAGCCGCTACACCGCCGGCTCGGCCTCCCCGACACCCACCTTCAAGGCCCGGCCGTATCGCCACTTCAGGTCGTCGGACTTCAGCCGCAGCTCCCGTGGAAGCCTGAATGGGGCGGGCCGCAGCGGAACCCAAACTCTGAAGAGCAAGAGAGGAGTGGGGGGAGGATCAGGAGGGGGAGGTGCTGGTGGTTTACCCCCAAACGGACCTCCATCAGGCATAGACACGCTGGGAAGAAGGGAGCCAAGAGGACGCAGCTCCCTCGGACGCTCAGAAAGACGCACCTCCAAGGTAAAGATGATAACGGCAGATGTTTTTATATTTTGTGTATTTTGAGGAGCCAAATATAATGAAGACTTTGTGCAGTAAGTGTACGTGGTTGTGATCAGATTTGATAAGAGTAGGAGCTCAAACAGAAAGAATGAAATAAAGTCTTGTAGTGCCTTTGTGCTTGTTCAACAGTCCCGTGAGGCGCACCTGTCCAGACCTTTTACTAGAATCACTAACTTCATTCCGCACCTGACATTTCCTCCACACAAACCCTAGAGGGAGCCAGTAGATTATAAAAAATTGTCAGAACAGACAGTCGTGTCTTAAACACATCTGTGATGTTTCGGTTAGATTTTTTTTTTTTCTCTGCTCTGGATTTCTTGTAGAACTTCAGAAATCTTCTCACAAACATGTTTGACTTGGTGAAAGTTTTTTTGTCTCAGAAGTTGGAATATGAGCTTTGAAGTTTGAGGCGCTAAGCACTTTTTAAATGAGATTTTTATTAAAGTAAATGATGTATAAGAGAGGCCCATGATACATTTGAAGTATTTTCCACTCTTAGAGAACTCTCCTGAAATAACTGAGTCACCTCCCTGTATACCAAAGTTAATTTTGCAAGTGTCTGTTTTTAGCTTCCATTAAGCGGCTCTGTCGTGACAGCTTACTGCATCATAACTATACTGTCAGAGTAAACAACGGGGTAATAAAATAAGGAATGAGTCAGCAGGCCTGTTTATTTACCCTTCAGCCCCACGATGCATGTTGTGGCACGTCTACTTTCTCTTTCATAATGTGGAATATTGCGTAATGCCCTCAGGTGTCAAGGAAAGGGTCTCGTGACGTGGCCGACCACATGGCGATCCAGATGGATGACTCGGACTCCATCACGGTGTCAGAGCAGAGCGAGCCATCGGCAGAATGTTGGCAGAACATGTACAAGCTGCTCAACTTCTACTCCCTCATCTCCGATCCCACTGGCATCCTGGAGAAAAGCTCCCCCGAGAACTGCCTTTCAGGTGGAAAAAGCTTCCAGCACGGATCCAATTCCACATTTCAGTTGTTTAGCTTAACTGTGCCTTCATTCCGCTTTGCTCTTGCCTCGTACTTTTTGTTGCAGACTTTATTTTTAGAAGATATTGCTGTCATATAATCTGCACTCTATGCTCTGCCATCGCTATAATCGAGTACCCATTCCTTTACTGAAACGGTAAAGGAATGAGGATAAACTTTGCCTTTTAAAAAAAGGCATTGTTTTTAGAAATGTAAGTACAGAAACCATGTTATAATGTAACATGTGAATCTAAATGCCCTCCAATCATCCGTATCCACAGAGACGGGACGTCACACCTCGGAGCCGCTCTGTAAAGTGATATTTGAGAATGAGCAGCAGGACCCTAACACACCCAGCAAGCCTCCCGGTGCGAGTGGAAGGCGACGCAGCCTTGTAAGCTCTGAGCCTCAGCACGTGACGCTCATCGTGTTCGGCATCGGCATGGTGAACCGCACACACCTGGAGGCGGACATCGGCGGGCTGACTATGGAAGCAGAACTGAAGAAGATACATGGAAGTTTCACCCTGAAGGAGAAGATGAAAGGTTAGGCAGTCATATTGACAGAGATAATGATCCCCCCCCCTTTTTTTATGGTAGGAAAGATCTGATATGAAACTTTAGAAAGTCCCAAAGTAGATGAATGCAGTTGTGCAGAAAAAGGGAAGTTCCTGGTCAGTAGAAGTTTGTTTTGTTTGACCTGATCTCTTTTTGGTGTTGTGTGTGCAGATATTCTGCACCAGAAAATGACAGAGACGTGCGCATCGGCTCACATAGGAGGGGTAAACATCGTTCTGCTGGAGGGGATAACTCCTGACATTCAGTACGTGCAAACTCTCCTTCTGTTCAGTCAGTCAATTTAATATTTTTTGCAGCTATTTAAAAAGAAACAAAGCGTTTTAGTCGAAGGGCTTTGTTCCTATCTAATCTTAACTGCAATGATCCTCACTCTTTGTCATTGTAATGATTTTTTTTCTTTTTAATAATTCAGCCTTTGTGTCTTTGCAGGTGGTAGTGTTTCTCTTTTCTATTATTTTTCAATGTTTTCTTAAAAAAAACCCTGTCCTTTTTATTTCTCAGTCACAATTTTGTAAAGTAATGATTTTACACAAAGTAAACAACTTTTGCAAAATGCACTCTTAACAAAAAGGTTGGTTGAGTGTTTAAGAGTAAACTCAATGAACACTTTTAAAAGTCCACTAAAACACGGCCGTGTTAGTGCTCAGTGAGAGCTATTCACAGGCGCCTATCCAGCCAGGTAATTTTATTATGTTTTCTTTTTACTGCAAGCAATTTCCTCAAAAGGTAGCCAACCTAATCAGGCTGCAAGCCTTGTATTTATGCTTTTAGACAGGCCAGTGTGTCTCCACACTGATTTGATTCCATTTATTACATAAATAGATGGCTTACTTAAGAAATCCTCCCACTGTGAAAATAAAACTGAGGCATAATACTGTTTCCATAATGTACCTGCACGCTCTGCCCATTTTTAGATTTATTTGACCAAGACAGTAACATTCTCGAGTTGTTACTGTGATTGCTTATTTTGGCTCGTCCTTTTGACTCAAATAAAAACTTTGTGCAGAGACAGCAGGTCCCAGTGCAGAAGTAAAACAAAACGATGGTGTCTGACATATCAGTGGCTTGTCAGAAGTTGTTTTAGTATTGCCTTCTAGATGTCTTTTAATTAAGACTATGTTTAACTCTGGTTCTCTGAGCTGCCTGAGCTCATCTTTGTGTTTTAACTGCTTTGTTAATCCAGGGCCTCATCATAAATAAAGCCTGAACTTTGAAAATGTTTTAACAGTACATTTAATGTGGAAAATTGCTCTAACCTTCAGGTTTCTCAAAGTGTTTTACACTTTCTTCTTCTTCTTCTTTTTTTAATTTGCTTTCTCTTCCAACTACTTGCCTAGACTGGAGGATTTCCCAACATCTCCCACCAGCACTGCTAAACAAGAGTTTCTGTATGTTTATGCTGCCTTTTAGGGGACTCATTAGACCAAAAACATAACTTCCTTAAATGTACATCCATCATTTGTTTCATTCCCCTGTCTATCACATGTGTTTTCAGTGAGCACTTACACAGATCTGTCCCCATTAAGTTTGTGTAAATGTAGTAACTGCCATTGGCTAAAGACCTGTGGATTCTTGTTGCTGATTTTCTTTTTTCCAAAACGTATAATCAGCTGGTTTCACCTTTTCTACAAGATGTCAGAAAAATAAAAGCAAGTCAACGCAGTGTCTCGTTGTGCCAGTGAGAAGCAGAAAATTGAAATATTTGAGACGCTAAAGCCAAAAAAATTCTCACTTTTCTTGTATTTGTTTAGAGGACCCATGTTCACTTCTGATGCCATCAGTCTGATAAGCCACTGCAATGTATTAATATTTAGTCCATGCAGTATTATTTTCTGTCAGTTGAGCCATCCAGGTTTGCATTCTTTGTTATTCATTCATAGTGTCACTACCATAACTGCTCATTATGTTCCTAAAAAATACCCCCAAAAACACACACACACACAAAAATATTGCAGTCCTGAATCTGCATGGTGTTTCACTGTTTGGTGTCTAACCCCACCTTCATTCATACGTCCACGTCTTCTCGGTGATTGCACATTTGTCCTGCTGCTTATTCTGGTTTCCCCTGTGTTTACAGAACGGTGGTCAAATGCAACATCGCCAAATCTCAGGCTTTGTACAGCGCCCAGCGGGGCCTGAAGACCAACAACGCTGCTGTCTTCAAAGTGGGGGCCATCATGATCAACATTCCCCAACACCCGGCGACGCTGCACAGCATGATGGTCCGCAGCTCCCACCAGCTCTCCAAGCAGATCTCTGACCTCATCCGCCAGCCTTCTAATGCGTACGTATGCTTCACCTATTTTGCTTTTCTCAGGTTGTTTCCCTCTTTAAAGTAAACAATTTCAAAATGTGATCAACTTGAAACCATAAATGAATCCACTATCCAGCTGTGTCTGGATTGTAATGTTTACTTATTTAGTTCTTAATGTCTACTAAAGCGGCACGTTACTACAGCAGGTCCACATTGTCGCCTGCCTTTAAAACCTGTGTGTGGTCCGTTTCCATGGTAATATGCTGAATTATGTTAATATATTTATAGAGTTGTAGGTGTGCTTTGGGTATTAAAGAACTTGTCTATAATTTGATTTTCACTGGAATGGAAGTCAGTATCTGCAGAGTTCTGAATAATAACACACACATAACTGAATCAAAGCATTTGCAGCGATTTTTCCAAGTGGACTGTAACTTCCTGCAACGCAGTTTACCTCTTAAGACTTGGTGGAAAAATTGGAGGCACAGCTTCCCAAATCCAGTCCAGACATTAACATATTACATCATCACTTGAACATGTAACTATGTAACACTTTTCTAGTCTCACTGACCAATCAGAGTGATTTCCATATCTTTATAAAGCACTTTACTTTCTACTTAAGCACTTTATCTACCTACACACTCAAGGCCAATTGAGAATTATCACTTAAATTAACATGGACGTTTCTGACTGTGGGAGGAAACCCACCCACACAGCCAGCCACCCTTCCAAAGATACAGCACATATAATAATAAACATAAACTTTATCAGTGGAGCACTTTTGAACAAAGTCTCATCCTATGGAAGTAATTAAATCATCTCAAAGAAAAACAGAAATATTAACAAGAAGAGATTATAAAAAGAATTAAACATGCCATTGGGGAACAAGGCAGCATTTATAAACACATATCAAACATTCATTAAAGCCTCGCAGTAAAAGAACATTTAAGAAGGGATTTAAAAGGCGGTAAAGGAGTGGATGGATGTAAGTGGGATTAAGGCTATGTAATACTTTAAAAGCCAAAGTACTACTAAAGTAGAAAATCATGCAATCCTGACCTCATTAATTGTTTTTTTTTTTTGTTTTTCAGCAGCCAACCTCCTAATAGGGAGGACACTCCCACCCCACAACCCTCTGACAAAGCGTCCAGCATCAACCAGACACCTGTCGAGGCCAACGAGTTCCCTCAGCTTCCCGAAGGCCTGGAGAAGAAGCCCATTGTCCTCAAGTTCAGCGCCATGATGGATGGCATCACCATTGGCGCAGCACTGCTCCCATCACTGAAAGCAGAGTACAAGATGGGCCGCATGAAGAGCCACGGCATGACGGGTGTGTGAAAATATATCTGATACTAACTTCTGTGATTATATTTATTTAAAATAATTGTTTTCCTCCAGGCCTTTTGTACCAATTACTGAGTTTAATGAATCATAATATTGTTGTGTTTAGGAGCACAAACCAGTTTCACCTTTGAGTTGCCGAACCACAAACTTTGCTTCCAGTCAAAAGTGTCCCCGGTGGACATGTCCCAGCACACCATGTCGCCATCAGCCAGCCTCACGCTGCCGCCGGTTACAATGTCGGGAGAGTATATCATGGAGGAGCACGATAGTCACTCGGACCAGGGCTGGGGGCTAGATGACATACCAGCAAAACAAGGAAACTACCTGCAGGGAAACTACCTGCGTTGTGTAGCTGAGGTAAGGGCCTCGGAAAAGGTATAGCAGCAGGTGCTTTTACCTCAAGGCCTGTTGATTTAAAATCTTTAAAGCTTTGTTATTTTTAACAACTAACTGGTCTTTATGTTCACTCTCTCATGCACAGATTGGCTCTTTTGAGCACAACCTGACCACAGACCTGCTCAACCACCTGGTTTTTCTGCAGAAGGTTTTCATGAAGGAAGTCAACGAGGTCATTCAGAAAGTGTCAGGTACTGTAATGTAAACCTTTTTGTTTTTTTTTATAATTATTATCATTGTTATTATTTTTTAAATTTTTACAGACTTACCAGAATCATGACCACGTTCCAGTACTTTTATCCTTTACTGTGCTGCTGCAGCAGCTGAGCTTTCCTCTTGGATCAATAAAGTTAATCTAATCACAGACATCTGGCTTTTCCCCACAGCGTTCTGTAGCCTACAGCTGCTGCTTAAGTTGCTAAAAAAATCGTTTTTCCTCAAATATCAATGCCTGATGCACTGCTACAAATCCACCCTTGTTTATTTCCACAACATTATTGATAGTAATCTGTTAAGCTCACCAGGCTTGATTGATATAATTGCCCAACAGAGAGAGCAGTGGTAGTTTTTTGCCCTTTTAGAGAAAAGTGTAATGATGGAGGCAAGTATGCACATTAAGGAGGAACTGCTGCAATTGAACACTTCAGCAGATTAATACTTGCACATCTGCCCACAGCCCACATTGCCACGCTATAGCTGTGTTTTATCTGGTTTGTGCGTGAACTGAAGTGACCTGTAAGGTGTGTTCGTTCTGTTCTGGCAGGGGGAGAACAACCCATCCCACTCTGGAATGAGCATGACACCTCAACAGATGCAGACAAACCCAAAATCCTGCTTTATTCTCTCAGCCTCAGGTTCAAGGTATCTGATGCTCGGTTTGTTTCAGAAATGCAAAATAATTCTCTTCGGGAGACGCTTTGTGTTGTTTTGAAGGGATGAAACCAATTACAGGTTTCTCTGTGGAGATTTTTATTGTTGTCTTCGTGTTTACAGGGAATCCAGATGACAGCAACCACTCCCTCTATGCGAGCCGTGCGCTTCGAGACGGGCCTGATTGAGCTCGAGCTGTCCAACAGAATCCAGTGCAAGGCTCAGGCTGGAGGCAGCAGCAGCTACCTTAAACTCTTCGGAAAATGTCAAGTTGACCTCAACCTAGCCCTTGGACAGATTGTCAAGCACCAGGTATAAATGAAATCCTGCTCGTATTTTCAAGGAGTATGTCTTACTGAACATACAGACACAGAATCCTCACTTCTTAAAAAAGTCCTGTTCCTCACGTGCTTTATCATATCAGATGACTATTCGATTCCTTTTCTCATTTTCACTTTAAAGGTATATGAGGAAGCTGGCTCAGATTTCCACCAGGTGGCATACTTCCAAACTCGGATTGGTCTGCGGAATGCTCTGCAGGAGGAAATCAGTGGTTCCGCTGACAAAGAGGCTGTTCTCATCACACTCAACAGGCCAGTTGTTTTCGCTCAACCCGTGGCATTCGACAGAGGTTAGGTTTGCTTTTTTTTAACAGTCCCTTTGAAACAATAAATTATCTTTGGTGTACATGTCTTTTAGAACGTCATCTGCATGATATTTAATCTGTGTCTTAATGTGATGATTTTTCTACCGTTTAAAGTTTCTTACAGCTTTCATGAACGAACCAGAATCAAAAGCCTCTATGTATTATGCAGTACAGCAAGTGATACGTTATCCTCCAAGTCCGACTTTTCTTAAGGTGGCAGCTTTATTGTTAAAGTTACTTTGGTGATTAGAGTGGGCACGTCCTTTATGAAATTATGGGATGGTGTGTGTATATACACGTGTAATAAAGTTTAGTAAATGGATGTGACAGCTTAAAAGCTGTGACTGTGTGAGGAAAGTACACAGTGTAATTTGTTGTTGGATCCTTATCAAAGCTGTCTGGGATAATTTGTTCCAAGTGATGAAGTTTTTGCCTCTTTGCCATGTGTTGAAAAGTCGCTGCTACTAACTGATGTTGCAGTTAATGTAATAAACTCAAAACATCTACAGCTAGAAGCAACTGCCGAACTTCAGCTCCCGTTAACATTTTGTCAAACTCCCATTATACATTATTCATTGTTCTTGTGTCTCAGTAATCCAACCCATCACCCACTTTGTAGAAATTGTTTAAACATGTCTGCCTGTTAAGATGACTCCATCATTCTTACTCGGTCTGGTTTAATAAGACATGTTTAGATGACATTATTGGAGAAAGACTGCAAGTGAAATAGAAAGATTTCTATTTAATGTCTGTTTTATGTAATTTAGGATGCTGTTTATGCAGTATATTTGTTTGGAGGAAAGCCCTGTTAATGTTGTTGGGTAACACTGAAGAATTAATGGCATGAAGTAAAGGTTTTGTGTTTTGATACTGCATAACATTATTTCACACTTTGATGCCGAGTCCATCACTGGTGGCTAAAGTGGGATGGGTGTGTGATCTATTCATGCTTTGGGAAAAAAAAAGAATTTTCCTTATTTAGATCTGTGTTTGTTTGTTTTTTGATTCCTTAACGTCTCAAAACTTGATTTTAATTACTTCAATGACATTTGAGATCTTATTTAATGTTTATTCTTCCCACTGCTGTGCTCTCCTGCAGCTGTGCTCTTCTGGCTAAACTACAAGGCAGCGTATGACAACTGGAATGAGCAGCGTATGGCCCTCAACAAGGACATCCACGTGGCCACAAAAGAAGTGGTGGATAAGCTGCCAGGCATTCAACAGACCTCTGCCCAGGCATTTAGCACCCTCTTCCTGCAACTGACTGTCAATGACCTGGGTATTTGCCTGCCAATTACCAACACATCTCAGGTAATCGCTGTGACTGAGTTTGCCAAGCGTCATTGGTTAGTCCCTTTGAGCATTAGACTGCTTTCTTATATATTTTAAAGCAGCAGTAAAAAGTTCAAAGCCTGCTCTCTCTTTTGAAAGTGGTTTTAGGATATCATGTGCACCACTTTTTTTGTAAATAGTTTTAATATGTGCTGACTTGAAATACAAACTTTCAAGAGTTATAAAAAAACAAAAATCCCCAACAAGGTGTCACTGCTGCTGTTTTTAGATCCGCCAAATTTGGATTCACTGATGAATCTATTAGTGCGCTGATTGCAAGTAGATTGCCACAATCTGCGGTAGTTTTCATGGAAGACATTGATTCCCTATGTCTCACCTAGTGTAGCAGTAGGTAAACTGTAAATACAGAGTGCTTGCCTTCAAATTAAAAGTAGTTTCTGTTGAAACATGTTGGTCACAGTTTAGACACTATCTTTACTTTGAAGGCAATTTCCAGTTTGCATTACACTTCATTGTTTACCTACTGCTTGCCTAGTAGTTGGTGAGTGTTAACTTGCAGGCTATGAGCAACCGTCGCAGTCTGCTGTACTTGCAGCTGATTCCACAGAGCAGCAGCCAGCAACTTGCAGCAAAACACTTGCTAACTGGTTAGAGAATCCAGATTTTCCCCTGGCTCCTGGAGATTTCCAGTTCATCACTAACCAGTCTTCAGGCATGTGAACCATTCAGTGATGTGGAGCTACTCTTATCATATGTGATGTCAGTGCTTCCTCAACAATAGCTGTAAATAGAGTCCCAAAAGACAGGCTTCCTCACAGTTACTTTAGGTCAACACATTTATGTATATATTGTGTGTCCTATATTTTACTGTACTCATTCATTATAATTTGAATTATGCTTATTCTACTTTGCATGCTAGGATTGGAAAGATTTGAGACAGACAGTTTTGTTACGCTTATTTCCGTAGAGAGGACAAGAACCAAATACGGAGGGCACAAACGCTGAAGCTGGGGCCAGCTCTTCAGCAGGCCAGAAAAAAAATGCACGAAAAGTAACCAACAGTTTATTACATCTCTTGGGATGCCTCTGTGTGAGATGTTGACTGATACCGAGTGACGTTCTTCTATAAATCTGTCACACTGCAGTATACCGCAGCATAGATGCTTTGTTGTTTCAAAAGTAAAAATGCCGGTCTAAAGCTGGCATAACCAGTAGTGAAGCTTGGGCTGGTGTTTGAGGTGTGTTTCCATAGTAAAAGTTATGCCTGTTGGTGTGCAGAGTATTAATTATGTGAGTGCCTTTAAATTACGTACATTTCTATATGCAAGACTAGATGAATGACAGTTAGGTGCAGTGTTGCACATGGTGGGCTCTGTTTATGTTTGTATGCATGTGGTATTTTGCACTGGTTTAAATCTGGGATCTTGTAATAGCTCGCCCAAAATTGTGGTCTGATTATTTTCATCCAGCTGATTAATAATGGCTTAGTATAGCTCAGATGCAGATATTTGTATTTTCCTAATGATGATGATCAGACTGCTATTCTGGGTCTAATGCCAGGTTAATCAAATTCATGTAATTTGGGTTTGTGAGTGTTTAGTTTGTTTGTTTTTCTTTGGGTTTCTTTCTCCTTTAATTGCTGATTTTCTGCATTTGAACTTGAAATGTAGCGAAGAGCTTGGTAACACTTCAGTCAGAGATATATTTATGTCAGTAGCACTTTAAAACCTTTTAGAAAAAAAGTTTTGATGTTGACATCTCTATTAAGCTTTTAAATTACTTTCTGGTGGACTTTAATATTAAACATGCTAAAATTTATTTTTTTAAGACGGTTTCACACTGTTTGGATCTTTATGATGCCAATGAGAACTGATATCCTGACCTGGTTATCTATGGTACACAGTTCTGGCTGTGAGTGTAAGCGCTCCACTCTTTGACCTGCCATTCAAAACTTTTGTTTTTGAGTTTTAGGCCATAAGAATAAAGATGCGTTAAAGTGAGGGCAAAAGGTGTTAAACCAGCTTGTGTGGAGATGGACTATATAGAGGCCAGAAATGTGTAAAAAAGATGATATGTTTTGTTTTTTGAATCGTGTGTAATCTAAAGTCCAGCCAAAACGTATAAAGCTGGAAGTGAGCATAGGAAATTCCCTTTAATGTGCAATAATCTGCCAATGTGCTATTGTTCTCAATCATAGTTTAGTTCATGAGAACTGTACAGAATGAAGTGTTGCCAACGCTTTCTTCTCCAAACAAATGGAGGTGGTTTGTCTTTCCTTGTACTCTCCCCCCCCCTCCCTCCCTCGAGGCCCGAGTAATCTTTCTCCCTGCCATTCCACCAGGCCAATCACAGCATAGATTTTGACACGGGCTCTGCGCTGGTCCTGACCATCGAGAGCACACTGATCACCGCCTGCTCCTCTGAGTCCCTGGTGAGTAAAGGACACTTCAAAAATTTCTGCATCCGCTTTGCCGAGGGCTTCGAGACCTCCTGGGACGACTGGAAGCCTGAAGTCCGGGGAGACATCGTCATGAATGCCTGTGAGTGACACAGTATTATGCAAATGTTTGTATCTAAGTGTTGCAGAAAGCCATTTCAAATACAAATTCTGTACTGTATGAGCCCGTTAACATTTGATTTGTGAGCTAGTGGGCAGAAGAAGACTATGTCAGTGTGTCTGTATAGAGATCATAAAACATATTTGTTTGTATGTACCTGTGTGCAGGTGTAGTCCCTGACGGTACATATGAAGTGTGTTCCAGGACTACAGGGCAGCCCTCTGCAGGCAAGTTCTTTTAACTGTGCTCTGGTCTATTAAATATAGATCACACCCTCGAGCTGCACAATGATATTAAGACTGTGTGCATTGCATTAATTTTGCCCACATCATCCACTGTTTTCCCTCTCACTCCGGGCTTCCTTTTCACCCAAACAGAAAGCAGCAGCGCTGGTACCTGGACTCTCAATGTGCTTTGGAAGATGTGCGGAATCGACGTTCACATGGACCCCAACATCGGCAAGCGCCTCAACGCTCTGGGCAACACGCTGACGTCCCTGACGGGCGAGGAGGACATAGACGACATCGCCGATCTGAACTCTGTGAACATGGCAGACCTTTCAGATGAGGACGAAGCCGACTCCATGTCACCCACCCCGCACATGGTCAGACACCCCTCAGTTTGTTTTTATCACAGTTTAGTTTGAATTTGGAAGATTGCTGAAGAGCAATTGCGTATTTCCACCACAGCTGGATTCAGTCGTTCTTACACAGCATGACTTTAATGAGACACGAGCAGCTGTTACATCAGTCAGATCAGATGGTCTGCTTTCTTAAGTTAGAACATTCTCAGGAAAAAAATATATACTTCTAGTGTTGAAAGTTGTAAAAAGAAAAACTCCAAACTCAAGTGGGGATATTCAGCTGTGGAGTTTACTACTGGTTGAAGTACTGGCAGGTTGAAGTAGAAGTTCAACATTTAGGGAAATGCATCTATTCTCTTATTTTGCAGCTGGTAATATGAGAAGATAAGTGCCACTGTGGTGTATGTAAATTGGATAACAGACTGCAAGCAGCAGCTGTTACCTTAGTTTGATGCAAAGACTGGAAACGGTGAATGTGTTGATAACTAAAGCTGCCTCTAAAACAAATTGGTTTGGGTTGTCTGGGGGGCTGTTATGGGTTTCTGCTGGTTTCCAGCAGCCTCACAAGATTGAGGTCACAGCTCCCAGCTAAGAAACACTCAGGCACGTAACCCCTCAGTAAAACAGCAGTTGTGTTTTTTTCTCTTTTGGTTTTGCACAGATTAAACAAACTGATAAAACTCATTAGTTTGGGTTCTTTAGGACTGCATATTTTCTCCACATATTCTCTTTTTGCTAAGCTAACCAGCTGCTGTTCATTGTGGTGTCACAGGTAAGATCTAAGTCATCGCCTTATCTTGCTGTCGACAGGATGGTGTTTGTGGATTTCTCAAAATGTCGAACTATTCCTTTAATAATGCATGTGTACGTTTCAACAAAACCTACCCGGCTTACATTAAAAAAAGCTTCCGAAGGCAAAGTGTGACCCAGGCTGTCCTTTATTCTACCATTCCATTCACCTGTCCCTGCTGTTTATTACAGAATCCAGAGTTCAGCCCCCGGCTGACCTTAAGGAAGCGTCTGGTAAACCACATCCTGGGCCTCAGCCCCAGGCCTCAGAGTGTATCTGTCCCCGCCGACTACTTAAACTGTGCATCTCCTTGCCTACCAGGCAGTGGCAGAACCCAAAGACCCCTCTCCTGGGCTTGTGTATGTAGCCGCCCGCAGTGCTAAACTTTTCTCCAGGCTGGTTGAATCACTTACAAGGTCACATTTTAGGCACCTGCGCTTAATAGAGGGAGGCTGTGGATTCCAAACTTCTGAGCTGTGTTATTTGCTTCCACTGCTCTCCTCATTAAGCTTCAATGATGGGTGAAAAGAAATAGATTAGTGGCCCATAATTCCCCTTTGGCAATAAAGCTTTGTTTCTCTCTTTCACTAGGAGTGGTGGCGGTGTCTCTTGTTTTGTGGCATAGCTCGTGGTGTGTGGATAATTCTACAGATAAATTTTTCCTGATTTAATCACAAAAATGCATCTTTTATTCAGACACGGGGACATCGGGACAATGGATTCTTAATTGCACCATCTGTTGATCAGAAAGTTTCTCACAATTGTTGATCAGTTTTACCACATCTCTGTGTTTTGTGTGTTTGGCTTCCTGCTTTGGTCCAACAGGAGACGGTTGACCCCAGAAGGCCAATGTTGATGGGAAACCAGATAATTGACGCTCGTGGGAGGAAGTTCACAAAAAGGGTCGTTGACATCCGAGAACTGAATGAGCAAGCCAAAGTCATCGATGACCTCAAGTAAGACTCCTGCCGTTTGTAATTGTTCTGTTTAAAGAGTTGCAACAACTAAATGACTAACCGTGTCCTCTTCTTATGATCGCAGGAAACTGGGGGCCAGCGAAGGAACCATCAACCAGGAGATCCAGCGCTATCAACAGCTGGAGTCTGTGGCCGTCAAAGACATCAGGAGAGATGTCAGAAAGAAGCTGCGTCGCTCCAGCATGAGGGTGAATCCCTCGTCTCTTTACCTTCCCCTGAGTAGAAGTGCTTTCACCACAGCACCTTATATGAAAATAACATGAAATAATGCTGTTGGTCATATTTGTCCTTTTATGGACCCGTTTCTAGCTGTGTTTGTTCTTTCCCAGGCGGCCTCTCTAAAGGATAAGTGGGGTCTTGGCTACAAACCAAGCTACAACCGCTCCAAAAGCATTTCAGCGGCAGCAGGCCGGCCACCTCTAAAAAGGATGGACAGACAAAGGTAACAAAGGAGGGCAACAGGAGGCACCTTCCCTGGTATCAGATTATCATAGAAATGACACCATTAAGGGAGCTTCACTGTAAACAAACAGGACCGTGTGACCTCTCTCTCACACCGCCGCTGCTGCTGCTGCCGCTGTCATTATGTTTTGCAAACATTTTCCCATTATCTTGCTGACAAAGAGGGATGGAGTGACTCACAAATTAGAATATAGTGAAGAGGAAGTGCTCATTGCATTAGTTTATAGTAATCATGCAGATTAGTTGAGGATTAATGTAGTATTGATTTTCAGGCAGTTCACAGACCTTTCACAGGAGAAGAATATTTACTCTGGGGGGATCAACAAACGCTCAACAATGACTTGAAATAAATCGTACTAATAACGTTCGGTGTCTTGTCTGCTGATTAAATGCCATATGTTCTGAAACAAAATCAAATAAAATGAGATCCTCATAATGCGGGCTTCAGTTCCAGAATCGGAGATGTGGATGTAGATTTTCCAGATATCCACGTGGACGTGTCCTCTCCGGCACCACGGGTCACCTTCAACATCCAGGACACGGTAAGCCTGCCTTCTTCATGTGCAGATATTTACTGCTGTAGCACATTAATTGATTGCATTGTACCTCTCAATTGAGTTATTTATAAATTAAATTAGTTCCAACCAAATCAGTATTATATATAATGTTTTTTGTTTTTTTTTAGTTTTGTGCAATTTTATGTGCGATCATCTGCATCTCATCCACCATTTACATGATCGTTTGTTTGTTTGTTACTGTAACTGATCTCTGTAACAGCTGATTTGTACAGTATGTTGCAGTAGATACACAGGGATGAAGTCTTGTTTTGAAAATAACTCTTCTGTCCAATTAAAGATTAATAATCAGGCTTTGGAGTCTGCACATGCACCTGTCAGTCCAGGAGATATATTCAAGGTATATGGTCCAAGAATGAATAAAATTTAAAAAATTAAAATACATAACCAACGCTGATCAACTACTTCTGTTTCCTCTTCTCCTTTGTGATTACCTCGACAGTGCTGACAGGATTTTGAATATGCAAAATCAAAACAGGATGATAAAACGGGAACTTTCGGCTATATGCAGTAGACGTGCAGCAGCGCGTTCATTTGCATATTAACTTACAGTGATCCTGCACTTTTGTGTCCACAGTTAGATTTTGATTTATTACTGCATAAGGATCATCTGGATTTATAATATAATCTACTGTTCCCTTAGCTGCCGAGTGTGAGAGTCAGCAGTTTATCCCTGCTTTTATTTAGATGACCTCAACCCAAGAAAATTCTCAGAAAATCAATTGTTTGCAGAATAAAAACACTTTACAGTTGAATTGCTGCTTAATGAATTATGGTTTCGCACCCCACACACTCATCCTGTCTTGAAACTGCGTAAAATAATCCTT
>VUQR01008619.1:0-17743 GCA_015108515.1 Hemichromis elongatus | reverse complement strand
CTTAAAAACTGGAAAAAAAAGTAATGCAGCTTTTTTTTTTTTTTTTTTAAACTTAGTATATTGAGTGATTTCTAACAACTATGCATGGGTGGCCACTGAGTCACAGTCTGTCTGCTTTTGTTTGTCACAACAGCAAGTCCTTAATCGCCCCCAACAATACCAAAAACTTCATGAGCATAAAATAAATGACACGTTTAATATAAAGTCACCAGTTTGCCTTTTAAAATGCCACAATTGCAAATAATACCTCAGACACACTGGGGAAAAGAATCAATTCTCTTTAACCCACATCATACTGTGAAGACAGCAGTCATGTGTGTTGAGGAGAATTATAACTATATAAGAACACTTTCTTATTATTTGTAGTCACGAAGGCATGACTGCAAACTGCCGTCGCCGCAAACAACTTTCATAACTGTGGCTCCCAAACCTCTTTCAGGCAATCCTCTCTCTTCAGAAGACAGAAGATAGTTCACTCCCCCTACGCACCAGTTTTTAGTTACTCATTAACAATTAAAAAACCCATCCAAGTGAAATTTTAGAAAAAGGCGGGATAATAGGGCTAAACAGGTAGTCACAGGCATGTGTGAAAGTAACAAAATCCATCGTACCAGACATTTATTTTTGTTTAATTTTAACAAAAGCAACAGTCTTAAAATGAAATGGTGACCTTACTTTGTAGTTGCCAAGCAACCTGTAGCCACTTAAAATATTCGTCAATAGCATAATCAAAATTCCTTTGATGACATGAGTTATTTAATCTCTCAGAGGTTTTGTTGGGTTTATTTGCTCAGCACTGTAACTGAATGGTGATGAATCTGTTGTGCAGTCGTGTTATTTTCTTGGTGAGTGTACATTGAAAGTTTTCTACAAAAAAATGAATGATTAAATTAATAACAATCCTAATAATAATCTTAAAAAATAATAATAATCTCTAACTCTTTGATTAAAAACCAAGGTTTGCTGAATAAGTCAGTACCACATTTATATAAAACTGTATATTGTAAATTTGTCCTATGAGGAGTATTTGTGGCGCAGACTGCTTATTTCTAATTTCACTGATGCTCAGCAACGCTCTGCCTCTGTCAGTGTGTTTGGGATCTGTTGTTCCTACAAAAATGGGCTTTTTCCCTGGCTGTCATAAGGATACTTCTACACTCTCTTGGGCATTTTTCTGTTGTCACCATCTTGACACGGGGTGTGTCATCTTCTCATCCTCATCTTCTTCCTTTGTCTCAAGTTGTCATTTCTCCTCACAGAAAGTGCATGACCTCTGAGCTCCTCGGTGAACAGTGGCAGGCAGTAGTGTTCTGCCTCTGGACGTGTAGCCATAAAAGATCAAATTTGATTTGAGCAGCAAAGACAAATTTCAGAACTTGTCAGTTAAACTATTTAATAGGCTGCAGTCTACAGAACACTACTTCCTTTCTTGGGTGGATTCCTGTTGAAGACATCTGCTCCAGATTCCTGGATTGATGTCTCCATGTAGGAACAAATTTAGACAGACATTAAAGGGTTTCCCGTGTGAGTTTGACCCTGTGTCCTTTTCTAAAGTTCCCTGAGGAGCCAGAGGGAGACCTGTCGACAATCTCCATTGACGATTCATCCCATCCACATCACCTCCACCTCCATCCCGTATCTGTTGTCGAGGGTCATCACTCAGTTTTCAGTGCCCCCGCCACCCCTGCTGTCTTCTCACCCACACTTCCCTTCCAGCATGACGACATAAGGCGCGATGACCTGTCCACTTCCTCCTCGGAAGACTCGGAGAAGGAAGAGTTTGAGCATGAGAGACAGCAGAGTTATCGAAGGCCTGTGTGAGTTGTCTTATTGCGTTTGTTAGTGCAGGCATGCTTATTATGACAGATAGGAAAAGAAAGCACCATTAATTTCTTTCTGTCTAAAAAAGAAAAGCCGTTGAATTTTCAGCATTCATTAAACGGTGCCGTCTTTCTTGATTCTCAGCCAAACGTCTCAGAAAAAGTCTTCGGGCTTTTCTGCTGTGAGTCAGTTGTTCGGTGAGCGCTGGCCAAGCACACCTGCCAACCGCAGCTTCAGTGGCCCAACGACGGAACGAAACATTGACTTTGAGCTGGATGTCCGTGTGGAAATCGACAGCGGGAAGTGCGTCCTTCACCCTACTACTCAACAACCCGAGCACGAGGATGTTTCTTTGAGGAGGTGCAGTAAAAACCTTTTTTCTCAATCGGGAAACTACAAACTCCTGTTTAAAGTTGGTCTCCCATTTTCTGCTTAATGTAGTAAATCTTTACTAGATTAAATCAGACTCTACATTAGCAGAAGTACCTGAAAAGCTGTGATGGTTTATCCTCACTGGAGAGAAGAAATGAGACGTTTTATATTCAGTAAAGTAATGCATGAGCTTCATTTGACTTTTCCTTCCGGGTTTTATAGGAGCTGTGAGCGCAGCCTCCGAAATCTGGACCAAGAATCTCCTCCCAAGAAGAAGAAGCTCCAGCCCAACTACCCCTCATCCAGCCATCTCCTAGCCGGAAAGAAATGTCCCGCCACTCTGCCGACCAAATCCAACGACATGGAGACTACAGTTTTCTACATTCCAGGCGTGGACGTCAAGGTCAGCTTCTCCTACATTATCCAAACTGCCAAGCTTCAACATGTTTTTTTATTGTCTGTGTGTGCTTTAAATAATCTTTTTTTCTTTATGTTTCCCTGCAGTTGCACTACAACTCCAAGACCCTGAAGACGGAGTCACCCAACGCCTCGCGTGGATCCTCCCTCCCCCGCACTCTCTCCAAAGAGTCAAAGCTGTATGGTATGAAAGATAGCGGCCCTCCAAATCCTCCCAATGCTGTCCAAAGCAAGACTAACTCGCTCCTACCTCCCCCGCCCCCACCTATTCCATCAGGTACTGAGCATTGCCTCATTTAATTGCATGCCCTTCTAACATCCATAATCACTGACACTAAAGTGCCACGCCTCTTCGATCCAATGATTTAAATCTACACGTGGACCGACCAAATCAAATGCATGTGATTCCATCCTTTATATTCAGGCATGGATCTAGAGAGCACCCTTTGATCAAAAGGGTTCATGCATATTGATGCGCCCCACAGAGGGAGAGACTCAAAAAGACAGTTTAAAAGAACCTCTGTTAGGATGATTCCAGTTTATTTAAAGTTCAAGATACAAACTTCGGAAAGTGCTGTCAGTGTGTAGTTTGAATGTGGCGATGACTTAAACTTTCATGTGTCTTTGCAGCTAAAGGTAAGAGCAGTGGAGGGGTAAAGACGGCCAAGCTGTATGCCTGGGTGGCCCTCCAGACCCTGCCGGAGGAGATGGTGATCAGCCCCTGTCTGCTGGACTTTTTAGAAAAAGCACTTGAGACCATTCCTATCACTCCAGTGGACAGGAACTACACTGGTGAGGTTTTTAAATCCAGTCTTTTGGGACTGTGTACTTGGAAGAGTTGTGTGTCTTGATATTCATAGTAAACTTCTTCTTACGTCTTTCCATCAGCTGTGGCATCCCAGGAGGAAGACATGGGTCAGTTTGATACGGTGGAACAGCTCGAGGAATCGACCACCTCCCTGGTTTCCTCTTCATCGTCGGCATACTCCTCCTTCCCCGTGGATGTGGTTGTCTATGTCAGAGTCCAGGTACTGATGAGCTGTAATTCCTGCAATTTCTCAAGTGCTGCTTCAGCGCCGTCTACATAAGCAATAACTAATATGTTTGCTAAATAAATCAGAAAATATGATGAGAAATAACATGTATAAGTCATAAATTTATACTAAAGGGAGAATTTGAGTGTATAAAAACATTTGTTGTCTTGTGTTTCCAGCCCTCTCAGATCCGCTTCAGCTGCCTGCCAATGTCCAGGGTGGAGTGTATGCTCAAACTGCCCTCTTTAGATCTGGTCTTCTCCTCTAACCGTGGAGAACTGGAGACCCCGACTGGAGCCCATGTGACAGACGGGTCACACCAGCCCTCCTCAACTCCACCCGGGCAGCATATCCCAAAACCACCTCCCAGCAAAGGTATCTAGAGCATGACTTCAGTTTATTTTGGCAGAATAATGGCGCTCTAATGTGTGCAGAGATACGTGAATGAAACAGTCTTTCGCACACCGTGAGAATATCTATTAGCTGCCACTCCATGACATGTCTGGTCCCTGTGTGAGTTAATGTTGCTCGCAGCATGTTCTCCTGCATTCATTACTCTTCTCTCCAGTCTGTCTTTATGCCAGATGATGCATGTTAAGATCCATCTCAGGTCTTGGAAATCTGTAGTCACTAAATGCATAGTTGGTATATTTGGTAGCTCACTCCTTTCCATCCAGAAACTGTGTTATTGCTAATGTATTCTAGGATGTCAGACTGACATCCTAGAAGTGTATAGTGTTTTTAATGAGTGTGTGACTGGATGGTTTTTTGTCTCCTGCCCCCTTCCAGCATCTCCGTTGCTGGGGAGCCCTCTGGGCAGAAGCCGTCACAGCAGCAGCCAGTCCGACCTCACCGGGCCCCCGAGTAACTCCTCGGGCCTCAGCTTTACAGCCTGCATGTCTGACTTCTCCCTCTACGTCTTCCACCCCTATGGCGCCGGAAAGCAGAAATCTGCAGTCACGGGGTTGCCTCCGGGCCCAGGCCCGTTAGGTATGCTAAACTTTTGTGTTATTCTTATCTGTTAAAGATACAGGACTGCATTTTATCCACTAATAAATGCACCTATTATACATAGGATTTATGTAAAATAATTACAGGCTAGCTGATTCACAGTAGTATATTAATGTGCATAATGAGTCATGTTGGTGTTTAATCATCCGTTTTTTGTCCCTGAAGGTACTGTGGATGAGGAGTCGACTTCAGTGACAGGAAGGAAAGACTCTCTGAGCATCAACCTGGAGTTTGTGAAGGTCAGCTTATCCAGGATGAGGCGAACAGGAGGCCCCACTTTCATTGAGAGCTTTATTCCTTCTAAAGGTGGTAAAATGGACACCACCCTCATCAACATCTCAGGTACATAGTCGTCTCCAGAGAAAGACATTTCTCCATTAGACAGATTATAATGATAACAACATTCCCCTACAAAAGTTGAGGTATATTAATCATATGTATAGTTTATGTTGTGAAGCACAAAGTTCTACAAAGTAATAAGTTGTCAGTTTATTCTTGGGTTTATAAAAGCGTTTTAAACAGCAAAGGAAAGGTGGCTGTCGAAGTGCAACATTCGGGGGGGGGGAATAAAAAGTTGTTAAAAGATGGATTTAAGGCAGAATTATCAAAAGGTTTTTTTCAAAAAAAAAAAAATCTGATTTGACTGGTGATTATTTTCAGCATTTTTATATCCTGATCACTGCCCACACTGAGCCATTTAAAGATGGCTGCACAGTTGTGAGTCTTGCTTCTTGAAGGACTTGCTCCAGCACAGTGCTGTGTTGATTCTGCTTTGATACTGAACCACGCAGAGCTTTGAAGATCCGTATCTTCATGTTGTATCTGTCGTCTGCTAACGTGGGGGGACTGTCAAACATTCTGTATGTTGAACTACTGGAACTGAACAGCGCTGTAGCTGAGGTTTGTGCTGTTGTCAGTCCTTTTTAAGTGTTTTGCTGTGTGTTTATAAAGGATTCACCTTTGCACTGTGCTTTTCATCAGTGCTTCTTTGGTCATCGGTGCTGCTTCTTGTTTGTTGTTGTGAACTCTGTTTTTATCGTTTTGTTTTTTTTTTACTTTTTAAGCCCCTATTTTCACCCAGTCACCTTTTATTTTACATCACACTGTTGGCTTGTTTGAGGATGACTGACATGCGTGTCAGTGTTGCTCATGTGCTGGTTAAATTTCCCACAGCCCTTCTCTGTGCACAGGGAGAGTGGTAGGGAAAGGAACACTGACACAGACCATAAATCAGCTTTTAAGTGCATCACTTAAATTGCTTTTAAGGTAAAACATCAATCATGCAGTTGGGGGGTGACATTCGGTAAGCAGCTTCAGTTCCTGAGAATCAAAGGGTTAACTAAAACTACATTCAATTCTGAAAATGGTATAAGGCAAAGAGTTTTAGTTAACTGGAGTAAATCCGGTCAACACGCACAGCCTGAGGAGTCCTGGGCAGATGTGCTTAACAAGTCTGGGACTCTGTGTGTTTGTTGGCCATCCTTTCTGTGAACTGTCTCAAAGTTTGTCCCAGTTCAGCAGGAACTTTCACAACGTTGTGTTTTTTTGGAACTCCTGCATAGTGATAAATATTTAATGGTCACTAAAAGTGGGAATCAAGCAGCATGGCCCTTTCTTTCTCTCTGTATAGCAGTCGGAGTTAAAGCCAGAATATATGAAGTGGAAGTGATGTACAACAGATGCAGACCCTTTCAGAGAAGCATCTTTAAGGGATATGAAACTCTGTGTTGAGTACTCAATCATATCAGCAGAACTGTGGGAATGTACTCCAACACAGAAGCAGGCTGTTGTGACCCCAGCTCATCGGGGGGTAACAGCAGGAACACAAACAACCAGATGGAAACGGCTGAAGGCAAAAATGTTATCTTTTTATGAAAGTGATGAATACAAACAGTGAAGCCAAGCAAAGCACAAAGTAACAAAAGAAGCAGTAAAAGAGCCGTGGGCAAACGAGTGCTCGTCAGAACACAGAAATAAAGGGCTCCGAACTTGAATTCCATTTAAAATGCACCAACTGATTAAAAAGAAAATGAGAAAAATAGCAGAGGTTTGCTCCATTAACCAGCCAGATTAAACCCAAACAGTTAGGACAAGAAACCTTAAAACCCGAGTGTCACTTTACAATAAAGTTAATCAAAAAACCCTGCCCAGTCTCCAGTACACAACCTCTGCAACACGCAGCTGCAGGTAAGCATGATAAGGTGTGTGTGCAAACTAGTACCGAAAGAAGTGTCTGGAAGCACAAACTAGTAACCGCTAACAAGCAAGTTAATAAAAAGAGAGACAATGACGAACTGCTCGCTCTTAATCGCAGCCTCCCTGACTGACAGATCACAGCCACTTTTCAGAGCAGGTGTTGGAAGGGTTGGTGCACGGGCCTGGGCACCAGTCCAGTCATTCAGAGGCGGGCCAGAAGCAGCAGAAAGGCAGGATGTATGGTGAGTGTAGGCACCGATCCTGGAGAGCCTGCATGTTCAAAAAGAAACACTCCAAAATGGTTAGCCACACTGTAAAAAGAGAGTGGGAACATCAAGAGCTCTAACGCAGGGTTTGAAATAGGCAACTCACAGTGAGTGCTTGAGCTACTGAATGGGACATTTTAGAAGCACATAAATGAGACTGAAGAGTATGTCTTTCCAATCTGTGAGTGTGAGTGCATACTTTTCCCCCTGTAGCTTTTAGAACTGTGGCCTTATTCTGTGGAGTCTTATAAAGAAGTCTTTCACATGCTCACTAATGTGATATTCTTCCGTCAGCTGTGTGTGACATCGGCTCGGCTTCCTTCAAGTACGACATGAGAAGACTGAGCGAGATCCTGGCCTTCCCGAGGGCCTGGTACCGTCGAAGCATCGCCAGACGCCTATTCCTGGGGGACCAAACCATCAACCTCCCACGTGAGTGCTCAGCGACTGCGCTCAGTGTTGTGATGGTTTGGTCGTGCGTTGTTTACGTTGCCGGCTCTTAAGTTGTTGTAGAATTTCAGCTTTTATTTGACATCTGACACAGGGAACAGTGAGCTTTTCCACACTTCTGGCAGTGCTGATCTTTATTTGGAGTGATCATAGTGGAACTGATGTGCTTTTACTAAAGCGAGCTATTGTTGGCATCTATATAAATCACTGCACTGCCTTTCAGATTGTTTTCTAAAAACAAAATCTTTAACTCGGTGCATGAATGAGTGAACATTTCTCCCAAAAAATTCTAATATGACCACCTGCTAACCTCTGTGCATTTAGCCTTTTTCCATTTTTAATATCCTGTCTCACTGACAGTCCTTTAGCAAACATTTCCTGCACTCACTTTATGTTGACATTTTCAAGGGTGTCCTTAACTTACCTCTTCGAACCTTTACTTCGCTCCAGCTTCCGGCCCCGCCACCCCCGACTCAGCTGAAAACGTCACCCATCACCTGTCCCCCGAGTCGAGCCGGAAAGCATATTGGAGGACGTGGGACGGCAGCACCGGGACGCAGCATGTGCCTCAGTCCCCCAACGTCTTTTCTGAGCACTCTACCGGAAGCAACATGTCCCCAGGCACCCTGGGTCACCTCAAGTCCCCTGCACCTGGTCGCACCAGGAGCGTCTCTGACTCCTCCGCTCCAAGGAGAGGTAACGGGGAACGTTAAAAGCCTTTTGTTACCTGAGCGTGAATTTTCACACAAACACAAAAATCCAGAAAAAGAAGGAAAAAAATAACCTCTGTTACTTCCCCCCCCCCCTAGATTCAGTCACAAAAACATCAACTCCTTCGTTTGGTAAAAACGGGAAGGCAGCAGGTCAGCAGGGGTCGCCATGGGAGACGCTGGTGGTTTTCGCCATCAACCTGAAGCTGCTCACCGTCCAAATGAACATGAGCAACGTGATGGGAAACAATACGTAAGTGCACCCACGGCTGTGCAAACACGTGCTAATAGTTAGGATTTAATTCTTATTCTGGTAACTGAAACATAGAAGCAATTTAAAATGTTTGACTATATTTTCATTTATAGAATATCTTAGCCGCGCTTGTCCATTTTCACAAATCGTGGAGAAAAAAAAGAAAACATTAATATCAAAAGAACATAAAAGAAACTTTAGGAAAACAAACACAAAATATCATTAAAAATGAATTAGCAGGGGAATTATGCACTAAAACACTAATTAAATAGATGAGAGATAAAAATCTTTCATCTGAAAGTATCTCATGATTTTCAATCAAAGTATATTCTTTGGCTGCCCCACTTTAACGCTTGTTGATGGCTACAACAGACTCGTCTCAAAGCGAGAATCTCTTGCCAACAACATATTTTTAATAAGTACCTCAAAAAAGCCAGACGTTTTCACAGCCACACATCAGACAAAATCAAGCCTGTTTACAACTACAAGTGTCTGTATTTTCTTTAGTTTATCCTAAAGTATCCTAACAGGTGATTCAATAATTGAAACCAGCCTTAAACTTAAAGCAGCTTTCAATATAATCCTTAGTTTTCTAATACGCAGCACTGTTGCAGTTCCTCAGTTCATGTGTTTTTGAAACCAGCTGTTTTAGCTCCTCCCTCAGAGCCATGTCCACATCATTTCATCCTTTCCTATTATGGTATCATTTAGCCTACGTTCACACTGCAGGTCCTAATGCTCAATTCCGATTTTCTGATCAAATCCGATTTTTTCTGTGTGGTTGTTCAAACTACAAATAAAATGTGACAGCAAGCGCGCTCTAGTGTGGACGTTCACGGCCTTAAAAGCGGCCCGCATGCGCAAAAGAAGACGTTACGCACAACGCGCTGTGTTTACGGAAGTAAAAATGGCGAACACAGCCCGGTTACTATATGACCCTAAAAGTTTAGCTTGAATAGAGTTAACTACGTGTGCTAATCAAGTCCAAAACTTCAGTTTCTGTCCATTGACTCGCTCCGTCTCCAGTTTTCGCCGCCATGCTTTCTCGTTTGTCTTCTACGGCGCTGATAATCGGCGTCTGTCTTGTGTCAGTGACGTAAAAGACGGATTCAATGCGACACGACCGTTCAAACAGCAGTCGCTTTCTAAAACATCGGATATGTATCGGATTCAGTACCACATACGAAAGTGACCCAGATCGGATTTGAAAATATCGGACTTGTGCTGTTCACACTGTCATACCGTGATCGGATATGGGTCGCATAGGGGCAAAAAAATCGGATTTGATGCGCATTCGCCTGCAGTGTGAACGTAGCCTAAGATCCAAGAGGAGAGAAGCTGTTGAAAGCTCTCTTATAGATCTGTCTGAAGCCTTAAGTTTTTTGCTTGCATGCTGATGCAGTTGTTATCATTACACTACTGTAACAGATATCAAGTTTAAAAGTTATTATAACTGAAGTGAAAGATTCCATATTTGAACAGTAAATTACTGACTCTTCATTTTGCATTTAAGTTATAAATTTAACTTGAACGTTACTGTCTGAAAAAAACATAGCCAACATTGTTTATTTACCTTTTTACTGCAGCAAACAGCTGTTAAACTGATGTACAGATGCCTCTGGCGTGCTTCTCCTGCACTTCTTATCATCCTTTATCATCCACTCTTATGGGTTCAGTTTAACTCCACTGCACTGCTGGATTTTACCGTTCACCACAATATGGTGTCAGTACACCCCTGATCTCTACAGTTGAGGCTGAAGTGCAGAAAATGATCCTGAAGCAGTGACAAACACAGCACCCTCATAACTAAGGCTGTACTTTTTTATGAGCTCTGTGTCTCCATAAAGTTAGGAAAAAAAACTCTCTTCCACTGTGGAAGTGTGTGGGCTCCACAAACAACACACACCTTCTGCTTCTTTCTCACCAAGGTGAGGCGGTACACTTCTCCAGCTCTAATTAAATCATTTATGAGCTCAGGATATTCTTCCTTCATAAAAACTTTTATGCAAGGGTGCAGCCTGAATTTAAAGAATTTTATTGTCAAAATAGCTGCACTTGGATATAAGCAAAAAGGCAATAACACATCAAACTGCTGAAAGTGAAACGCATAACGACGCGTTAGAAAACACGGTGGACATGTTGACTTGTGAAATTGGGTTTAGCGCTCAGAACTGGCTGTTCGTTTCTTCCTCTGTTACTTGTGTTTATTCCTTGGCAACTTCTTGTGATGAGTCATTTATGTTTCATAGAGAGCCCTTCTACATTATTCAGCAGCAGTTCAGGAGCGCTCACAGTTGTGTTTGTCCCTGCAGCTGGACGACCAGCGGGCTGAAAAGTCAGGGCCGACTTTCTGTCGGAAGCAACCGAGACCGAGAGATCAGCATGTCTGTCGGCCTCGGACGATCCAAGCTCGACTCCAAGGGCGGGGTGGTGGGTGGCAATATAGACGTGAACACCCTGGAGATGGTCTGTAAGTAAACAAAGCATCAGCTTTTCCGACATCTGGTGTTTTTTTTCCAACTCGTTAGCAGCTTTTATTCTAACAGAGCGTAAAGTGTGGATGTGGAGCCGAGCCAGAGTTCAGTGCTAGAGTTCTTAAAACACTGGGAGCAGTAATGTAATATTATGCACATACAAAAATGTTTACTCTGTCTGTTTAAATACACATAAAATGCATTTTATTATATATAATACATTTTTTATGTACACCTGTTCAGCTGCTTGCTAATGCAAATATCAGCCAGTCACATGGAAGCTACTCAGTGCATTGAGGCATATAGATGTAGTTAAGATTGAGCATCAGAATGAGGATAAAAAAGGGGATTTAAGTGACTTTGATCGTGGCTGGAGCATGGTTGTTGGTGTCAGACGACCTGGTTTGTTTCCGAAAAAGCTGATCTGCTGGGATTTTCCCAAAGAACGATGTCTAAAAGTTACAAAGGCTGGTCTGAAAGAAACATTATCCAATGATGATCATTTTTTTCAACAGGTCAGAGGAGAATAGTCAGACTGTTTCAAGATGACAGGAAGGCAGTATCTCAAATAAACTTTGATGAAATCAAAATGTGCAGATGAGCATATATGCTTATGCACATGGAGTACAGCAGCAGAAGACCAAACTGGGTGTCACTTCTTTCTGTTAAGAACAGTAAACTGAGTCTAAAATTCACAGTTGGACAAGAGACGATTGGAAAAATGTCTGGATTTCTGCTGTAACATTCAGATTTTAGGGTCAGAATTTAGGATAAAATCATCAAACAACAGTTGAGGCTGCTGGCGTAAAACTGTGCAGGATATTTTGTTGGCACGCAGACTAAGCATCATTTAAATGACACAGCCTGCCTGAGTGACCACACTGTGCCCATTTTCTATATCCAGCAGGATATTACAACATGTTACAAATTGAAGCTCTAACTCATTCTTAAACATGATGATAAATTTGTTGTACTGTAAACTGCAACACCATTGCTGTACAGCTGACATCTGTAACTGTGTGAGGCCATCATGTCAGTCTGATATTTGTTCATTGAGTTTAATATCTAGGTGCAGAACAGCCATTTCCAAACTGTAAACTTTCATTTGACTCTTTCCTCTTCTACAGGTTTACATGTAGCACTGATCACTGAGGCTTCTGCTTGAGATGCAGTCAGCTAAGGAAATTTGTTGGCTGAAATCGTTCCTATTCAGTGTCCTCTCCAGGACAAAAATCTGCCACAGTGTGTGTGAAGCACACATCACCTTCTTGACTGTTCACCTTCAATAGTTTATAAATAGACACAAAAGCAAATATTTACAGCAAAATGAATCATTTTGGTATTTTAGACTAAAAACGTAAGAGCAAAGTGCTGAGCCATTTTTATCTGAGAGGAGGCTTCACAGTCAGTCTAAGCCATGCAGCTGTGGCTGGATGTGCACAACTTTATAAGCTATTATTAGACCAAACATATTCACATGTACCAGTTGCAGTTTATACCTACCAAAAGCCTAAAGCTCTTTCATGAATGCCAGTTGGATATCATAACACATGTTAGCTCACCATTTTTCGATGATATGCCTTGTTGGTTGTGGAGCTGTGAATTTGAGCTTATAGGGCCGAGGGGAGGATAATCATGCTCAGACACGATACAAAGCAGCCATGTGTAGTGTGAGTTCTGCTATGTAGGGTTGCCCCGTTGCTGTTGTGCACCAGCAGCAATAAACAAAAATGTAAACTAGGAAAGAAGTCAGTCCTGGTTTAAAAAAGCCCCCAACAGAGAATCTACTGATTTTGATGTTGAGCGATGTGGGATTGCTTGTGGACTCTCATTGTTAACTGTCATCGTGTTTCGCAGCCCACATCTCAGAACATCCAAACCAGCAGCCCAGCCACAAGATCCAGATTACCATGGGCTCCACAGAGGCACGAGTGGACTACATGGGCTCCAGCATCCTGATGGGAGTGTTTAGTAATGCTGACCTGCAGCTGCAGGACGAATGGAAGGTCAACCTGTGTACAGTGGACACCAGCCTATCAGAGAAAAGGTGTGGTATGATGTCAGTGTAACTGCACTGTGTTCAGCACGACACGATCAATGCAGCACTTTTAGATGAGTCTTGTTTAGTGCCATCTATTCGTTTCATTCTTGTGGCCATCAGAGATTAGCCTGCTTCACATGTTTCCATAAAGAATACTTTGAAATGCAGCTGTTTTCTCCACAGAGAGTTTGTATTGAGTTTCTGAAGTGTTGAAACACAAAGCACACTAACCAGAGAGCACAGTTTCAAAGCATCGCGGGTTATGAAGAAAAACAGACAATTTGCAGACAATTATTGCCCACGTTTCAGAATTATGTCTGGACCTGAGGGTGTGTGTTTATGTCTAGTTTGAACAGAAGAATACAGAAATGGCACTACATTATGTTGACAATATGTGCCATTTTCTTTCATCTGAGAGCCATTTATGCCTCTTTTCCCTTCCTTTGTTTCCCGGAACAGCCTTTTTCACTCATCTGTTTCGCTCTCCCTCCGCATCTTTTCTCCCTCCAGTGAGATCTTCATCCACGGAGACCTGCAGTGGGACATTTTCCAGGTGATCATTTCACGCTCCACCACACCAGACCTCATCAAGATCGGCATGAAGCTGCAGGAGTTTTTCACTCAGCAGTTCGACACCAGCAAGCGGGCCCTCTCCACCTGGGGCCCTGGCCCCTACCTGCCCCCCAAAACCCCCGTCGTCAACACTGACAAAGGAGCTGCAGAGCTTTGTAAGCATGCCTCGTTCCATACTGCTGGGTGAATGTAGAGCACAGTCTGTAGCATAATAAGGCACGCACAGCAAGCGTCTTAGGCGGTTGCGCTGCTTACAGGAAGTGAAATGATTTGTAATTCTAATAAGCTTAATTTGTAAACAACTTTTTCAAACAGTTGAAAAGGTTGTTTAGCAACTGAATGTAATCAGCCTCGCTCATGAGATAATCAGAAACGAGACAGGCAGCATACATTTTAAAGATTGGGGGCTTTATAAGGACAAAACAACATGACACACTAAATCTGATCCTGTTAGCGCCAGCAACAAGCCTCGTGTTCCAGTCAGAATTCATTTGTCCGCCTGCTTCTCATTTTCCCTCCTAACCGTCTTTGTCACGCAGACATGGATGCGGCCCATCACCGCCACTGGCCCGGGGTGCTGAAGGTAATCGCCGGCTGCCACATCTCCCTCTTCCAGACGCCCTTGCCTGAGGATGCCGTGCAGCTTGGCGGGTCGATGAGCCTCCATGGCAATCACATGACTCTGGCCTGCTTCCACGGGCCTAACTTCCGCTCCAAGTCGTGGGCCATGTTCCACCTGGAAGAGCCCAACATCGCCTTCTGGACAGAGGCACAGAAAATCTGGGAGGATGGTGAGACTAAATGTTCCTTTTAGGGACTTGTGAATATTATTATTATTATTCAGTCAAGATGATGCTCACTCCTGATAAACGGATCATAATGCCATAACTAAATATATATAAAGGTGCGTCTCTTTACGATTTGTTTCGGTTACACCCAGGCTCCGAAGACGACTCTACCTACATTGTGCAGACACTGGATTTCCACCTCGGCCACAACACCATGGTCACGAAACCGTGCGGTGCTCTCGAAAGCCCAATGGCCACCATAACCAAAATTACACGACGGCGACATGAAAACCCTCCACATGGCGTTGCTACTGTCAAAGAATGGTTCAACTACGTCACTGCGATGAGAAATGAAGGTAAACATTTTGGCATAATCGTTTGTTTAGTGCAAAGGCTTCCCAGTGGGCTGTTGATGCTCGCTTATTTGGGATCGAAAGGCTTAAACGTGCATTTAAAAAGAAAATATTTGGGATTGGAAAATGGAGGAAAAAAGTTCAATCTGATTACTGTGGTCTGTTTTTGAGGCTGTCCAGTCAGTGTGGGCTGACGGGGGACCTTAAATAGCCTAAGGCTGAGCTTACTTAGTATAGGATCAATTTGGATCTGTAAGTGATGCAGATTAATGCCAGTAAAAAAAAAAACAGATTTAAAATAACGACATGGAAATGTGCAGGATATGTTTGCTTCAACTGTGTCATCAGCTTGGCTCAAGCTGTTCTTGGAATCTGATTACTCAGAGAATGTGGGAGCATTTCTTTCGGTTGGATATAATTGTGCCTTCTGTCTGTAGTAGCCAAGAAAAAATCCCTCCAAACTCGGTCACGACAATAGAAGAAAAGGGGAACAGAATCCAGAGTCATTGTTGTGTGCAAAAATGCATTCAGGTGTCTCTAAAACGAAGCTTTCACACTCGGAGTGAACCAAATCAAATGGGAATTTTCCAGGATCACACCCTTTTTCTCACAAAGTTGATGCATTTGTGTTTATCGCTTTTGGGTCTGCAGGGAAACCGAGTCTGGGTAAACAAAGCGAGAGTCTCACTTCATGCTTGGACTATAAGTTTAGAATATACTCACTCGATTTGTCTCACATTAAGTTCAGCTGCACAGAATTCATTTTCAGCCATCGGTCACATTAGGACTCTTGAGACCGAGTGAGAACAAAAGATCAATTAATGGGACCAAATGCTGCTTTAATGTCATAAGAGTATGTGGGTACGTGGGGGCAAAGAAGCAACCACTTCAAATCAAGCGTCCTGCATTCTTTAAGCTGTGACATAAACTTAGTGGAAGACAAACAAAAAGGGGAAAAAAATGAATTTCAAAGCTTTAAGTAGCTTCAGAACTGATTTACTAGACTGTAAGTGTTAACTGGGGGTATCTGGGGAAGAAAAGATTGCTTTAGACTTTAACCTTTTCTTCACTTTAGACAGCTCAGACTAAAAGGAGATATTTTCTCTTCTCTCCACCGCGCAGCAGCCGCTTCTTATCTTAAATGTAAAATAGGTGGAGATAGCATTTAACAAAGCGGAAAAGCAGAGCGTGAGCGTGACCTTAAACTCAGGAAAAGAGTTCCCACGTGTTTTATCTCCTGTCGCAGAGCTGAACTTGCTCAGGAACGTCGAGGCCAACAACCAAGAGAGCGGATCAGCTGCCAAGAGCTCCAGTCTGCTGAGCAGCTTCCGCAGCACATCCAGCTACAACCACGAAACAGAGACAATCTTTGCACTACCCAGAATGCAGCTGGACTTTAAGTCAATTCACGTACAAGATCCGGATGAACCTTCTCTAACAGGTAGGTGATGTCAACGCCACAAAATCAGTCTGCTAAAGAATGAACCGTTTTGTTTAAGTACCCATAAATTCACACCAGTCTCAAAATAAGTGTTGGGATTACACTCAGAATATTGGAGTGTCATAAAATTATCTGCGCTTCCTAAATAAATGAACAAATAATCAGTCTTGTTTGGAGCGTCTGGATCCCAGCTCCTTCTTGCACTGCAGGAAGTGTCTGCAGCCCTCGTTTTGCTCCGTGAGCCTAAGTTTCCTGTGACAGTCATCCAGCTCTCGCCCTGCTGCGGGTTCTTGTTAGTGCCCGACTAGCTTGCAATGCAATTTCAGAGCAAAACCAACGCAGCCTTGTGGCATTTTTTTAAAATAGTCACAACCTGAATCTGTCGATTCGTATTTCTGAACAAAAACTTCATAATTTCATCGTGTTTCTCAACATGATTTGTACTCATTTCATTCTTGGCCACATTTGGAGGTTGGAGCAACTCATACCTGACTCAGATTTTCAGACATCATTTTTGGTGTTTTTTTTTTTCTTTAAGTTATTACTTCTGAATGAATTACTTGGTTAAGTTTAGACATTAAAACTTACTTTATTGGCAGTAGGGATGCACCGATACCGATACTGGTATCGGGAAGCAGGAAAGGCGAGAAAAAAAAAGAAGAAGGAAAAAAAGAGGAGAGACGAGCCATGTCATCCGTGTGGAACTATTACAAAGTGAACAACAAAACAAAGGCGGACTGCAAATTGTCCTCTGCGAAATTGTCCAGAGGAGGTTCAAAAGGTAGCGCATTTAACATAAGTAATTTAATGAAGCACCTAAAATCCCAACACGACAACGAGTACAAAGAGTTTACCCACACTTCTAAACCAACACAACCCACGCTACAGCAAACTCTTGCAAGACCTGTGAGCGGTCTGGTTTAGCATTTGGAGTCTCGCTAAATGCTTTCAAACCGCTGCATTTCATCTCCGAGAAAACTTAACACAGAGAAGTAAAGCAAATGTGTTAGTTTATCCCTTTATGTTTGTATAGTATTTCCACACTAAGCTTAACAACCGCTAGAGCCACAGCTGGACCGGCCATCGGAGCTCCATACTGAGGTGAAAAGGAAGCGATTTGTCCCGTACTTAAGCTAGAATGAAAAAAAGACACAAAGCTGGAGTTATTCTGTCTGCAACTAATTCCCTCAATCTCCCCCCTCCCTCTCCTGTTTCTCCTTCAATCACAAAACTGATCAATGATCAGCTGATTGGCTTTTCTGACGCTAGTCCCGTCTCTCTCGTTTGCGCTAGACAGAAGAAACCAGCAGATAAACAACAGCAGCATGTTTAAGCTTGATAAACTGAACAGGTGATGGAGACACAGGTTTACCTTTTAGGTGACATGCATGAGTTGTTTCTGTGTGGCAAATGACACCCGGATCCTTTTCTACGGAGCTGACAGCTGGTAACTGTGCAGGGGCGGATCTAGCAAAGTTTTGCCAGGGGGGCAGGTAGGCCATTAACAGGGAAAGGGGGCACAAAGAAATACTTTTCTTTCTTA
>VUQR01008618.1:16267-28135 GCA_015108515.1 Hemichromis elongatus | reverse complement strand
ACACTGTGCACGGTCTATCTTGCGTGCTGCACAATAACATTTAATATTTACTATCTAATATTATTTACTGTTAGCTTGTCTATTGTAAGGAGGTTGTATGTATTATGTTGCTTTTTCTTGTTTGTTTTCTCTTCTGGTTTTTTTTTCTCTCAACAGGTGATCCAGGTATTTTTCCCTCTCTCTCCTCTCCCTTTTCTTACCATCTCTTCCCCCCTCTGTTTTTCTTTCTCTCTTTCTCTTTCTTTCTCCCTGTCCTATCCCCCAGTCATGTCTGTCCCGTCTGTAACAACTGAAAATAAAATAAAACAAATACATAATTATAATAAAGGTCAATCAAACGGATCAATATGGTGAGCCCATGATGATCCATTTGGTGAAGTAAAACAGCTAGGCATCTTTTTTTGGCATTCAGACAACAATTCTGATGGTTAAAGAAAATGGGTTGGTATGGTTTACTCCTTAAGGGTCCGCAAGCAGGTTTTTTATGGGGGCTAAACCCTCTGGGTCAGCTTCTTCCTAATAAAGCTCTGAAAGAGGCTGAGGGAATAAAACCAGAGTTAAAGCCAAACAGGATGATCTTCAGTCAACCATGATTTCATACTGCGAAATAAATAAAGTTTACCCAGAATCAGCAGCCACATGACGCTCGCCACAGAGAGACTTGTTTCATTTCACAGGACTCTTACTTGCTTGTCTTGTCTGTAATACATGTGATTTATCTACTTGTTTCACTTATCTGTGTCTATTTAGTTGTTTACGGTTAATAAAATCAAAACATCATTGTACATCTTACCTCTGTGTGACCAAGCCATCCATACCTACTGTTTTAAAGTATGTATGTCTATTTTGTAATGATTGTAAAGTTATGAAGCAGCGCAGTGAGTCACTAATGAACACGCAAACAGTAAAGTTTTAGTAATCAGTCATGAATGAGCGCTGCTCAGTCGTAAGAACAATCGATTTACTGATAATTAAGCTCGAATGACTTTCTAATAATGCCTCTTCCACTTAGTTCATTGGTTACTAATCAATATTTACAATAAAATTCAGGATTTGGAGTTATGAGGGGAAGTGCCTGTGAATGAAAACGTTCTGGTTGGTTCTGGTTGTTCTAGCCGCTGCTAAAAATGGATTTTCATTCATGGCGGTAATAAAACGTCTCCATCCACTAAACATTTAAACAACATCTCCAATAAAATGGAAGAAAAATGAAAAGCTGTCCAAACCTTTTTAAAAACCTGTCTGCATCCGAGACTTTTTATTTCAACTTGCTAAACGGCAGACCTGCAGTGAGACGTCGCGTGCTGCGCATCTCTGATGCAGAGGAACAGCCACGCTCACGTGACGAGAGGAGACCTAACCAAAGCACCGTTCACTGCAGGGCTCAGTTACACTCTGCGGTGCGTGATGCTGTGAAACATATTACTAAGGCAATAAATCATTTTCAGATATTTACTGACTCTCTCAAAGGCCAACAGCCTGCTGTGCCTTAAAGTAAATGAATTTGAAATGTGAGGTAACAGCAGCACGCCGGGCTGAATGACGCTCTCTGATAGGATGTTCAAACAGTATTATGTTTGATTGCATCCTGTGAGTACGAAAGAAAAAGACAGGAGACTAAAGAGATTTAAATAATGTAGGAAATGCATCTAAGGATTAAACCCTGGTTTAAAGTTATACTAGACATTTGATAAGGGGTTAGAAAAATGCACGGATGGATGGATGCTTCCATACGTTTCATTTCCTGCTATGATGCAGTTTCTCGCACTATAATGTGATGTGCAGACAGACGCTGTACTATTTTCTTTCAGTGATTCTGCTGCCGTGCGCCTGATCTAAACGCAGTACAGGATGTGCTCTCTCTCTCTCTGGAAACTCATATTTTTACCGCTCTGCCACACACAGTCGAAATCGGAGTTAATCAAAAACAGCTTTTTGCTTTTTCACAGTTCAATGAGAAACCAGGAAACAAACATGTCAGCCGGGTGCATAGATGGCTTCTTTTTCTCTCACCAAACCTGCTTCACAAGGCCGACCGTGTCTGATCTGAGACATCCCGTTCAAAAGGAAGAAAGAAGAAACTTTCATGTCTCTTTTTTTTTTTTAAAGAAACAAACTGCAACAGGAGGAAGAGATTTCTTCCTCGTCTCAAACAATAACCATCGCCTGATTGATCAAATGAGGATGTTTGAGATATTCAATCAAAGAAAACAAAAGAAGAATCAATCTGAGAAAAGAAACAAATTAAGACAAATTGCTCCACAGCTGAGCTTCAGAGTGAAGAGGTGATGTAAACGATCCGAACGACCGTGGCAGACATCACAATTACCAATTTCCATCTCAGCTTCTCGAACGTGGCTTCAGTTCAAGATGGCAATCATCGTAACAGGAGTGTTTGATTATCGATCGGCACTTTCTGATTGCCAAACAAGACCCGAACACAAAGCCGAGCAACGTAAGCCTGAAGCCGAATGACGACGACGAGCCGAGCGTAGCAGATTACAAGGAATGAGGAGCGGAATGAGAAGCGAGGGAGGAGGATGAAGGAAAAAAGCCATCTCTGGATGACTCATCCCCTCAGGCGGCCTTTCAGATGTGATGCCAGCAAACTTGGTTATTTGAAGCAGGCTCAAACCGCTGAGCTGCCCTCAAATATGATCGCTTCTAGAGCTGGCCGAGGCCTCCGTGACTCTGTGACATCCAGACTTCTCAGCGAGTTCTCCTCTCCGGTTCAGAGGATTAAACGTGTTTATCGCTCCGAACATGGGAGGGTGATTTCTGTGTGTTTTCATGGCATATAATCTTATTTCAAGACTTCCTTTACTATTAGGTTATGCAATTTTTTTTAGTGCAAGGATTACTGGGGACATTATTTCATGCAGCTCAGGCTTCCAAAGTTGCATCCTGCTGAGCAAAGACACGGCAGAGGTTTGGTGATGATGTAAAATGAGGGCATGTTTGTGGGGGAATTGATTTTTCTTTTCACCTCTATAGAAAGTATCTGTTTGGTGTGCAAGCTTTTCTAGTTTGTAGGAGAGGGATTTCAGCAATAAGGAGCTGCTCTGCACACGTTCTTTGACTTCAAGAAGTCGAAGAACGTGTGCAAACAAGTTTTCTTCATTTCCCAATAGAGGGTTGGGATGTATCTTATTTTTTATCTTCTCTTTTTATACCTTACCACTGATTGTGTTTAGTTCTCAATGATCAGGCCCCATCATATCTGAAAGACCTTTTAGAGATCCCAGAGTCTAAACTGTCTGGTCCCAGTTAGGGTTCAGGAGACTGACACGGTCTCCAGGTCTTATGCTAGACTTCATAGTTTCCTTCATAGTTAGATTCATGTTTTAACTCAACACATCTATACAGTGGAAGCAAATAGAGTAAAACTTTTATCAGTATTACATTTCATTTCATTCCTCAGGACAATACATAGTTCAATACATAATGCAGTGAGTCAGACTGTGTTTCCTGAAGCGAATCACTTGCTGTCAAACATTTTGTAGCTGATGGGTCGTCACAAGCAGATATTTTAGCCTCTGGTTGCCGTGCTCTATTAACCACTCACTAATATTCAGTCAGTGGTATCCTTCGCTTAGTTTCCCCTTTGCTCCGAATCACTCCCTGTGTGGACGCTGGTATCTGTTCCCGGAGGAATGGCCTGCTCAGATGTTTATGATGTTCTTGTTCTTGTTTATTTTCCTGGCTCATTGATTTCATGCTTTATCTGCTCCTCACCTCCTCACCTGTGAGGTGCGCCGGCTGTCAGGATGCGTATGATCTGAGGCTCTCTGAATAGAAGTTCTGATTTCAGGCTTTGCCTCTGATGTCCTGTGTTTTGTTCCACTGCACAGTTAAGATTAATCATGGTTGAGGACAGAGTGTGTGCTTAACTGGAATGTGATTGAAATAAATGTATTGTGTATGTATTTATAGGTTTAATGCCCCTCTGTCAGCTTGGCCTTGGACTAATGGGACTGCAAAGCTTTCAAAGAGAGAATCAGTATTTTTCTTCTTTTCTGATTTTTCATATTGTCACAGACTGTGACTTTAGAAAACACTGAATAAATTATTCATAACAGAGTGGCTTCTCATCTCCAGAGAGTGCATCAAAGTCAACTTTTCCTGTATGTTCATCCATCTGTGAGCCAAGATGTTTATTAAAGGCTTTGCTGAAATTTGATTTGGTCTGTCCACTTTACTTAAATCTAATTGCACTTTGGTGCAGTGGATGTGGAAAACTTTGACTCAGCAAGTTTGAATTATAGGAGTCAATGTGATCAGCCAATCACGGCACAGCTCTACAAGGTCCTGCTTGTCAAAATCTCTTTGTAAAAACTCTTTAAACACACCGGCGGCAGCGCTGGAGTAACCCAACACATGGCCTCAGGAAAAATATCAAAAAACAGTATTTTAATCGCGACCATACCTGCACAGATTCATGCCAATCCATGTTGACTTATTTTAGCTCTCAGCTGCCTGAGCTGTAGAGAAACCTAAAAAAACAAATGATGCAAACCAGAAATGGAGAATATTCACCTTCAGAATAAAAGATGTGCTTTAGTGCTGCAACCAACTGTTTTCAACAGACAGAACTTTTACTTTGAAGGCAGACACCCTCTGTTTTTTAGACTATGTCACACTCTTTTTTACTACCACTTGCCAAGTAGTTTGCAAGTGTTTGCAGACAAGTTGGTGCCTGCCAATGTGTTATTTCCAATAATAAGATTTTGTTATGGAAGGGTGTTTTAAGCCCTTGTGGAAGGAAATAGTAGGCGGAGCGTTGCACAGCAGCTGTCTGTACTATACTGAAAGCATCAAATTCATCTGGAGAGAGGTTTTGGAGGTTGTCATCATCCATAAGACTGTTCCCACTCCTTTCTCCCCGTAAACACTCCCTTTTTTCAACTGTGTGTAATCAGGTCAACTTTTAAAGGATACTTCTTCTCGCTTTCTGAAGGTCTTTCAGAGTTTTCTTTGGACACCGGTTGTTTTTTAAATCATGCTTCACCTTAACACACTGATGTAACTGGACAGGAAACTGCCAGGCCTAAACAAATTCCTTATGAAATAGGAAAAAAAAAATCTAGCAAAGAGTTGATACAGGGCCCGAGAGATGCACCTGCCCATCAGCTGATCCATCTACTGTTCACTGAAGCCTCATCAGAAATGGTCTCAGTGGAAGGCAAACAGGAGAAAAAGCTGAGTTATGAAAATTACACAAGAACCGAACTGTGACAACAGGATAAAGGGATGACCTGAGAGCAGCCATGTGAGGAAGTGCAGTTTTTGCATTGGGTTCTTTTTTTTTTCCACGTTAACCGCAACACACAAAAAGGTCCGCGATCATTTTCTTCAACATGCACAATTCTTACTGGTGCATTACTTCACACCAACATGTCATTTGTTCTCTGTGAGCCAATATATCTCACGCTGCTGCTGGAGGGACTCGTGTGTAACTTAAATATGTGTTTACACACGTCCGATGAACTCATACACATATGCAGCACCCGGCACAGATACAAACATGTATGCATGCCCGTGAGCACGTGCACACACTCAAGCACGCACTGTCGCTCTTGAAATACACCGCCGGCATGCTGATGGAGGTGCAGCACATTGGTGGTGGTGGTATATGAAGTGTAGGTAAGTGTAGCAGGAGGAGGAGGAGGCGTGGAGTGAGTATGTGCGTGAGATGACAACACTTCTGCAGTCTCGCTCAGTCCCCAGCCTCTGTCTGATCTGTCAGATAAGCTGGAGCTGTGTGAATACCTGCTTCACATTCAAGGATTCTGCTTCCTCGTTACCGCATGCAAGCGAACGGTGCAGAGCAGGGATCAGGGCGAAGTCCAAGAATCCTCAGACACACGTTAAGCCTTGTGTTGGAAAACTTTGTAGTTGCTTTATAAATTCAAATATATCATTATTATGCACCTGCCTAAGAAAACCTTTTTCTAGTGTTATTGATTTATTTAAAGGCTTTCCACATCATGTGTCTGTCCATGTTTCCTCCCATCAGCCCGGTGGTGGCAGATGTCGGCTCCTCGCCAAGCCTGGTTATGCTGGAGGCTTCTTTCTTTCTAAAAGGAAGTTTTTATCTTCCCACAGTTGCCAAAGTGCTTGCTCAAATAGGGTCATATGATTTTTGGAGTTTTCTTTGTATTTTTGCATTGTCTTTACTTTACAATATAAAAAGCCTTGAAGCAACTGGTGTTGTGATTTGGCACTACATAAATAACATTGACATTAATTTAATTTTTGACAGTAAGGGTCCATATCCATTATATTTGGTTCAGTACAGGATTGTATATATACACCATTCAAGTAATTGTAAAAAATTCTGTTATTGGTGCTCAAATACATTTCTGGCAGTTTATTATCCATCCGCCCATCCGTCCGTCCGTCCATCCATCCATCCATCCATCCATCCATCCATCCGTCCGTCCGTCCATCCATCCATCCTCTTAACCACTTATCCAGTCCAGATTGTGATGGATTGTTTGGAGGTTTTGCAGCTGCAGTCCAAGTTTAAACTTAATCAGAACAAAATGAAATAAAAAAAATATTATTTATCAAGAAAACAGTAAAAATGTCCAAAAAGATTTTTTTGAAAACAGCCATATATCACAGAAGCATGTCAAACTTCCTCTCTCCCGCTCTGAGAGCATTACTCATCCTACTGACTAAACTGAGTCTACAGTTAATCACTCACATCCCAACTTTATAGTGCAATACTTTAAAAAGGTTCAAAAAGGAGGAGCACCAAAGAGTAGGAAACATCTAAACTACACAGCATCAAAACTGAGTGGCCACCAGGGGGCGATACATGGGGTCACAGAAATAGTTCCAACTGAAGTCTATGGGAAACCAACACTTTGCGCTCAAGCACTTTCCAGATGATTTTAAGGATGGGGCGCTCATTTCAGGTCATACTGAATAAACATTAACTCCATACAGTCCATCCAGGACATGCTCACTGCGTGTGCCGTTTCACTGTCAAATCCCCAATGCACCGATGCTGTCAACCAGGGGTGGCCAACTCCAGGCCTCGAGAGCCGGTGCCCTGCAGGTTTTAGATGTGTCCTTGATCCAACAGCTGATTTAAATGGTTAAATTACCTCCTCAACACTTCTTAAAGTTCTCCAGAGGCCTAATAACTAATCATGTGATTCAGGTGTGTTGACCCAAGATGATATCTAAAACCTGCAGGACACCGGCTCTCGAGGCCTGGAGTTGGCCACCCCTGCTGTAAACGTTCATTTCAAAGCGAGATCTCAGAAACCGTTGGGTGATGTCATGGAAGGTACAGCCAGCTGTCTGTGAAGATATAAACATACGTATGTTTTGGTATTTTACACACTTTTTGGACACAGGGTTGTAATATATCACATGTAGTACTTGTGAAACATCATTTTTGCACTGTTTAAACGGCTGAGACTGTATCTGTCCACATGTCTGACTGTGACAGCGCTCTGTAACGTCAGCAGTTTGTAGTCCAACCCACCGATTCTATGATTAGCATGCTTGTTTCAGAGCTCTGGAAAGAGCTAACATCATTACAAAGAGGAATTAAATTCAGGTTCCTTGCACTACATCATTTCTGCTGATTGTCTGTCTGAACCAATCAGCCGAAGTTTGCCTGGACGTGACATCCGCAGCTGCTTACTACTTTCAACTTTTCCTACAAACCCAAATTTCCCTGTGAGGATAACAAGGAGTCTTATCCCTGGATCACGTTTGGCCCAGATTCAAACTCCATCAGCGCTGCACGGAGACGGAAAAACAAGGCCTCGATTCTTTTTATGCTTCTTTTAGTTCCATCCACTGATGAGCGGTAATCCAGCGGGGAATGAGGAGTCTCTGCCAGACCGAGCGTCCAGCCGTCTTATTATTATTGAGCTCAATGAAAGTCTGTTTTTTGGAAGTGTCTCTTTTTATCTTTTGCACAGTTCCAGTTTTGAACCCCGTTGCGTCCACGGCAGTGATGGAGAGTGCAGAGAGGAGCATTTCTGTCTAATTATTAACCTTTGTTTAACTAGAACGGTGACCGAGCTTTAACGCTCTGCTTCCACCTGCTCCCTTCTTCAGCGCTGCATTAACTGTTGGCAGATGGCCAGCACAATCAGAGATGAATTAGAGCGATTGAGCTGAAGAGGTTTGAAAAAGGTGATTTTTACTAAATAATAAGAAGTGACACTTACTGACAGGAAAAGAAGCCCTAATAATGAATCATGATAAGGATGGAAATTATAAGGAACCTGTGTACAACTTATACAGACTATAGCACTTAGACCCATATACTTAAATCTTAGACCTTAGACAAGCAGTGCCCTGAATTTAACCTAAAGTTTCTCGTGCTCACAGTGTAGAAAGACGGTAAACAATTAAAACAGCTTTCTGTTTAATCTCAGTCGTCTACAGAGCATTGTGCTGATGTTCTTCATTTTGTGCTGTGCAGGCAGAGTGCCAGCTTGACACGAGGCAAAAGCTACACATTTTCTAGTCTGGCGCACACTGCAAACAGAACTACAGTGTTGCACTACAGCCGCCCTTCCAAAGCCAGTGAAGGGAGAACTCTTTAAACCACCGTCTTTGAGGCATCGGTTGCTTTAGACAACAGAAACAACCCGATTATTTACCCGTCTCTGACCCACAGTCATTAGAGGGATGCAGGGGAATAAAGACACGCACATCTTCCCGATGGAAAGGGAACGTGAACAACGTCTTCAAGCTTTTAATCTTTAGACTTTTGCTATCAAAATGTAAATGTTTGCAGTCATGTTCAGTCCCCGGGGTTATAATTATACGGCGCCGTCAGGGAGGAGGATGATTGGTCTTAACCTACAAGGAGCAGGAGTTTAGTAAATGATCATGTAGTCAGCATTATGAACAGACACGGGAGTGAGAGAGACCAAGGCAAGGTGAAAATCATTCCTGCCAGCAACTTTGAAAACTGTGCACAAGTACATAAATATTACTAATGGGATTACTTTTGAAGGCATTTTTGGAGCTTTGGGCGGTGACACTCTTCTGGAACAGCTTCTCTCTCTGCAGAAGTGGTTGGATGATTAAAAAGGCGCTGGAGAATTAAAAAAAACGTGTTTGACCAAGCCACCGATATGATCAAGGTGAGAGCGAGAACGCTGCAGCAGGTAAATAGTGACATCATCCACCTCGACATGGTCTCTCCAGTACCTTCATGATACGTAAGGTCAAGCAAGCTGGTCTGAAGTTGTTGAGACGTGGCTGTTTCAGTCCCAGCATTAAACACAAAACAATTAGATAACGTATTATAACCTCAGTCTACTCAGTGCATCGCTGCAAATTACCAGCAGCCTGTTTATTAATACCAAGTAACATCCAAGTACTTGGAGGTCATGTGACAGATCAGCTGAGTGAACACTGGCGCGTCTGGCTGCCGCTGCTCACTGACTCATTCTCGTTTTATTTTAGTTTTAAAGTTATTGACAACAACTTGCATCAAGTATTTAAAGTGTAATTCTGTTTTGATTTGTTTTTGCAACATTTGAGGGTTTTGACTGTTCGCACCCCAGCTGAGTTTTACCTCACTGGGCCTTTGCAACCGTCTAGATTCAGCGTCGGCTCTGATTAAGATGTCTGTGTGGTCCCTGCTCACCTGGGTTGTTTTTCTCATCGCTCATCGTTCAGCCACAGCTCTGCTCCACTGCCCTGCTTCAGAACTTCTGCAGCTCTGCTTCTGCCTGGCTGTCTCTCCACCTGTGGCTCTACAGCTCTATCCAGACATTGCTTTCAAGCCCTGCTGCAGGTACATCCACCGAGGGCTCTGGCACTAACTCAGTGGTGTCCATCGGGCTGTTGACCACAATGTGCCGGCCCACCTTGTTAGCTCAGCTAAGCCTACTGTCAGACACGGTAATTCCAGCAGCAACTTCAGTCTGTTAAACATCTGCTCTCTTACTGTTCCTTCATCTCTGAAAACTGTTTCTGTTGTTTCAGTTTTCAACAAGCCTGGTGCAGATCTTAATATTTCTGATGATCTTGGCCCAATATCAAACCTCCCCTTTATTTAAAAAATCCTTAAAAAAAAGTTGTTGCCTCCCAGCTGCACTCATATCTCAATGACCATAATCTCTATGAACAATTTCAGTCTGGTTTCTGCCCCAATCACAGGACAGAAAGCACTTTGTTAAGGATTACTTAACAAACTTAACTAATGACCTTCTGATGACAGCTGATTCTGCTCTTTTAACCATTCTCATCCTTCTTGATTTCTTCCATTTCTCATAATCTCCTCCTGAACAGATCAGCATCCACTGGCATTAGTCACACCCCCCCTTGCCTGGTTTACCTCATATCTCTCAGACCACACTCAGTTTATCCAATTTAAATCCCACTCTTCAAGTCTCTACCCTGTTTCTGTTGGTGTGCCCCAGGGTTCAGTATCAGGGCCTCTGTTATTCATTATCTACATGCTCCTCTTGGCCATATATTCGGTAAATATAATATCAATTTTCATTGTTATGCTGATGACACCCAGCTCTATATTTCCTTCAAACCCATTCTTCCCCCTCAGGTTAAGAGTTTGGGTGTCATACTTGACAGTACTTTCTTGTTTCAGTCTCACATTAATTACATAACCCAGTCTGCATACTTTCACTTACGCAACATTAAGCGTCTCCGTCCCTTCCTTACTCCCCACGCTGCCGCCATCCTTTGTCTATAGTCTTATTACTTCCTGGATCGATTATTGCAACTCCCTCTTATTTGGTCTCCCCCAATAAGATAAGATAAGATAAGATAAGAAATACTTTATTAATCCCGAAGGAAATTATGGTTACAGCAGGCAGCATGCTGCGCACGCGCACTTACAAGGGAACCTTCCGACCAAACATACACAGACATCACATAGGGACTCAGGTCAGATAGGTAGGCTGATGGGAATAAACAGCAAAAATACACAACATGAGGTGAGAGGAGGAGAAAAAGCTCCACCCAGACTGAGCTCCTTATGGGAGAACAGTTTGAGAACAGAAAAAAACACCTCAGCACAAAAAAGCACATAACATGACACCATACAGCTCATCACAAGCAGTATTGGGGTGGGTGAGGGGTGAGACGGTAGCCAGCTCGACACAGCATCCCGCCCTGCAGCCTTCAGGCAGCATGCTAGTTCATGCACGCGCACTTCCAGCGCTGGGTAGACCGCCATACGACTTGGCCTTGGAGATAAGCGTACGAAGGCGTTGGGAACCAAGAGTCTAAACACAGTTTGTTATCAGGGGAGAAGTCTCTCCATAAACAGCATACAGGAAGTATGAGTTATGACCATATTACCCAAATTTTTCAACAGCTTCACTGGTTGCCCATAGAAGCTAGGATAAACTTTAAAATCTTAGTTCTCACATTTAAGTGCATCCATAAGCTTGCTTATAAAATCTGCTTATTAAATCTGGCTTAGTCCCTTTAATACAGATCTTACTTGTTTATTTTTTGTTTTTATTTGTTGTTTTTATTTGTTGTTTTTTGTATTTTAATTAATTTTAATCTATTTAATCTACTATTTTATTGATATGTTTTTCTCTTTGTAAGGTGACCTTGGGTTTTAGAAAGGCGTCCTGAAATAAAATGTATTATTATTATTGTTATTGTTATTATTATTATTATTATTATTATTATTATTATTATTATTATTATTAAATAATGATAGAATTTCAAACAAACAATATTCTCTATATACAGTTTTTATGAACACTTAACATAACTATGGAGACCAAGGGGAAGCTCAGTGGTTCGATACCTGGCTGCTTAAATTTGTATCATATTTGTTACATCAGGCATTTTTTGTAATTGTGTTTTTCAGTTTTTTTGGGGGGGGGGGGGGGATTTGGC
>VUQR01008613.1:6210-28258 GCA_015108515.1 Hemichromis elongatus | reverse complement strand
AGGTACTGCGCTGCAGTGGTTTGTATCATATCTATCTAATAGACTGCAATTTGTTCATGTAAATGGAGAGTCCTCTTCATACACTAAGTTCAAATACGGTGTTCCACAGGGTTCAGTGCTAGGACCAATTCTGTTTACATTATACATGCTTCCCTTAGGCAGTATCATCAAAAGACATAGTATACATTTTCACTGCTATGCAGATGACACCCAACTTTATCTATCCATGAAGCCAGATAACACACACCAATTAGTTAAACTTCAGGAATGTCTGAACATAAAGACCTGGATGGCCATCCTAACTTTCTGCTGCTTAATTCAGATAATACTGAGGTTATTGAAATATGGTATCTAACCAGATGGTTAGTCTGTATGGCATTACCTCAGCCTCCATTAACACTGTGAGGAACCTTGGAATCATTTTTGACCAAGATATGTCCTTCAGTGCATATATTAAACAAATATGTAGGACTGCTTTCCTCCATTTGCACAACATCTATAAAATGAGGAAGAAACCTCCGGCAGATGGCTGCCCCTCCCTGAGCCTGGTTCTGCCGGAGGTTTCTTCCTGTTAAAAGGGAGTTTTTCCTTCCCACTGTCTCCAAAGTGCTTGCTCATAGGGGGTCATATGATTGTTGGGTTTTTCTCTGTATATATTATTGTACAATATAAAGCGCCTTGAGGCGACTGTTGCTGGATCTGGTGCTATATAAATAAAATTGAATTGAATTGAAAATGAGCGCGCTTGTATTTAAAAGGTTTTTTCATGTGACGATCTGCTAGAGGGTGTGGGGAGCCATAGCGTCGTCCCCCAGGGCATGAAGCAGGTATGGAGCAGGTATGGAGGAGATTCAGGCTTAGACATTCAGAGACCTCCAGAGAGCAAGAGTCCAAGGAAGACAAACGGGGGGCAACCGTGCCATCCTCCCTGAAAGGGCTAAGGAGAGCTCCAGATGAGGGTTTACCCAGCAGCAGTGGAGGAAAAGCCAGAGGGGGTTGCAGTGACGTGCCCGTGAGCTCTGCTGGCAGCCAGCTGTGCCAGAGTGGACCGAGCCACAGGTGCCAGGCCCCGACAAACAGCCGCCGGAAGTGAGCCGGTGCATCCTAAGATAAGATTATTAATACTGTAATACACACACATATATATACAAAATATTTGCATATGCACAGTTCAAGACTAAAATATTTAAGATGCTTAAAATCTGTCCAAACACAGCTAACATTCAGAATACAACACCTTACAATAAGAACTATAAGGATACAAATAAATAAAATGAATGGTACAGTAATAAAAGCTGTGTCTATAACTTTTCTCTGCGCTTACCCTTAGGTTTGTTTATTCAAATATTTTTGTTTATTTAAAGAACTTTTTTAAAGCATCCTTGGAATTCTTGTAAGATGTTATACAAATCTACTTCATTAATATTATAATAATATTAATTATTTTTGTTATTAAAGGTTAACAATAACTCTGTATTTCTTCATTTTAATCATTTTAGTTTATTTTAATCTTTGGAAGTAAATTTAAATTAATGTAAAAAAATAATTAATTTGTGTTCAGTAAAAATCATTTTTGTGCCTTATTTGATGATTGGCAAATGATTAGAGAGCAAACTGAACTATGACATTTGTCATCATTATGATGGACAGTAGTGTCCTCCTCAACAATCAACGTTTAGTTTAGCCTGTAATTAATACCATCTCCTTCAATGCTATTGAATCTTTAATGAGATACCTGTGTTTTACTCAATGTCTCTGTCTTACAGATGATTTTGTTACGATTGTGTCATTATTACTCTCATAGTAATAGCAATGGAACTAGTAATGACATTTGAACATTAATCTCTGATACTGGGACAGAGCAATGAATCAGTTTTTCATTTGTTCTCTTTAAAGACTCCCTCCTCCATTTAATTCCCCCCTTTTCTGCCTCCCAACAAGCATATTAAAATGATAAATGAGGAGTAGATGTGAGGTGGGGCTTTAGACTACATTGTTTAAAGGGAGAATTGAGGAATGGAAGAAGGTGTTTCGAAATACATATTATCTCCTTTCTAAGGTTAAATGTTATTTTTCATTTTATATTCTGTATTCAACTATACCTTTAAAAAAAGACGAAAAACATGATCAGTGGTTTATAGAATTGCTTAAATATCACAATTAGTTTAACAAGCCAACACTTGCTATCTAACAATAAAGCCCCTGTTTGTAAAAACATTGTTAAGACAAGCTCTGTAATAGAGCGGCATACTGTCGTTAGTATTGATGCTTCACAGACAGAAGGCTCCTGGTTCAAATCCATGGGGCATGTGCACCCGCTTTGGATGGAGTGTGAATATCTTATATAAAGTATAGGAAAGTGTAGAAAACATATATGCAAGTCCCACACAGGCTTGTATCCAGTTCATTGAGTTTTAAATAGATATTTTTGTGTGTGAATGCTAATTAATAATTATAAATAGTAGACGTGAAGATGTTTTCATTATATTGAAGTGAGGACAGCATTTAGCAGTTGTATTGGTTTTATGTGGTTATACAATAAATCCCAACACATTTTTGTAAAAATAAAACAAGTGTTGTAAAAAATGTGAAACATTGTTGTAAATACACTGTACCCACTCTCTGAAACATTTGTTAGACATTCATTATCCCTTTTAAAATGTCAGATTGGCTATTTATATATTCTAAATAGATCTGTATTTCTAAATTTGGTAGTCATATAAAAGTTAGTTTTAAAGAGCATGCATCTTTCAATAGGAAAGAAACTGCATAACTTAGACCTTTATGGCAAACATTTATGCTACTGTAACCAAGCAATCAAAGTAGTTTTTACTACAAGCTACATTTACCCATTTACATAAACATTGAATTAATGCATAGGCTCTACTTGGGGCTGGGGATGTGTTGTCCAAGGACACTTTAACATGACTGGAGGAGCTGACTGGATTAAACCACCAACCTTCCAACTGGTAGACAATCCACTGTGGCTCCTGAGACACAGCTGCCCATAGATTGCATACGAATCTTATTAGTCCTGGTCTAATTGCAGTGATTTTCATTGGTTTGATGTCTTTTCGACCTCTATTGGCCCATGCTGGGCTATGGCTTGTCCATTAATCACATATAAATGGTTGTCACAGGTGGATTCGCTGCTCATCTAACATTGCCAGTTGCTGTCAACTACTTGACAAATGGAAAAAGCTGGGGAAGCAGGAAGATGGGAAGGTGACTAGGGACCTAGGTTTTTGAACAGAAGGTGCGGTAATCACCTTCCACATATAATTTAATATTCAAGTTTTGTGTTTACAATATATCATTATTTATTATATTGATGTACATAGAGTACATACAGAATTTGCCACAAACTTAAAGTTCATTCATAGTATCAACATTTTTTCTAAATCAAGCAATAAATCTTACACAATTATATTTAAACACGGAATACTTTCCAAATGGCTGATTTGGCCACCAAATGAAATGAAAGTTAAGCTCCAAAAGACATGCATCAAGAATCCTCAACTGTGAGTTACCAGTTACTGTTGGGCAGTGGTCTGAAAAGTGACTTTAAATTTTACTTTACAGCTTTCTATATGTCTATCCATGTTAATTATTAATATTCTAATAATATTTGTATTTTAATATTCTAATAATATTTGTATTTTAAGTTTTAAAACAAGAAAAATACTAATTAAAAACATATCCCAAAAAAACTCAATGAAGTTTAAAGTCAGTATTACTTATTTTGAAAGAAATGAACAGTCTTTAATTTTTTTGTTAATGTGGGGAGAAACACAACATTAACCAACAATCCATAAAAACACACTGCATAAAAGTTAAAAAAATGCTTTTAATGCATTTGATCCCCAAGCAAAACTTGATTTAGCACTTGGTGGAGAAACCCATGTCAGCAAGGGCAATCATAAGACCTTTCTTGCAGTTAATCACCAGGTTTGCACACGTCTCAAGGGGGATTTTGGCGTTGTCCTCTATATAGAATATCTCTAAATGAATTAGGTTTCTTGGTCTTCAAATTTAGTTTTGGGCGATCCATCACCTTTCTCATGATCATCCTCACCACATGAACAAAAACTTACATGGACCTCCAAATAATAACAGCGTCTCTGTGCTTGTGTTGTTAGACCACTGTGCAGTGTTTATTCTCTGTGATAAAAATCTTGAGGTACAAAGGTAAATGTAGGATTTAAATACGATGAGGTAATGACAAAACAGATGGGGAAAAACTAAATTAAAATTAAAGAAGTCAAACTAAATACAATTTACAAAATTAAACACAACTCATATAGCACATGAACATATAACACAGAGGGAATTAGCTGGCATGTGGAATACAAAAGCCAGCTAATATTATCTGTAACTAAACTCACTTTACTCAGTTTATTACTACTAATTTGAATATTTGAGGTTTGATCTATGGGTATTCTGATCTGCATGCCAAAGAATCCTTGGACAAGATACTGAACTCTGAGTTGCTCCTCATATGCTTATCAGAGTGTGAACTGCCTAAATCAGATGTGCTATGGCAGAAAGAGATTGACCATTTAATGCTATTACTGCCATGGAGAATAGAGAATGAAAAATGATACTAAGCTGTTGCACTAACTGTTCATCCAAAATATGTTTTCTGTTGTCCAGTTCTGTTGGACTCTAGCAACACAAGAAGAAAGGCTATTTGTATTGATTGAAATAATGGTGACCAGAAGCTGCATAGGTGGGTTCATTTTCACAGGGAAGTTACTTACCCATTCCCCATTCCCTCTCCTTCTGGCAGGTGCTGTCTTTTGGCCAGATTTGGCAGGACACAATGAAGTGGCCAACTGTTTCCAATAGATACGGAGTTTGGCCTCAATCAGCACAGGCTGATGGGTAAGAAGCAGAGGACAACTCCTCCCGCACAAAACAGTAGGGGGGTGTGTTGCTCCACTAGATCAAATTCAGGGGTTAGGGTATACCGTCATTTCAACAATCTTTAGTGCACCAGTGAACCAGCTGGTCCCCCTCATGTCTGTACATGGACTTGTCATCATTCTGGGTCAGACCAGTGATGGTGATGTCATCTGCAAACTTCTATCAGAGCTGGTTCTCCTGATGTGCTGTGAATTGTGTAGAGGGAGCAGCGAGAAGAGAACGCACGCCTTGGGGAGGCCACTACTGATGGTCTGTTTATCAAATGTGATGCTCTTCTGTCTCACCTGCTGCTGCCTGTCTGTCAGGAAGCTGGTGATCCAATGACAGGTGGAGGCGAGCACAGGAAGCTAGGTGAGTTTCCTGTGAAGGATGCCTGGGATACATTGTTGAAAGCCAAGCGGAAGTCCACAAACAGGATCCTGGCATATGTCCTTCTTTGGTTGAAATGATGCAGGATATAGTGTAGTCCCATAATGACTTCGTTCTTTGCAGACATGTTTGCCCAATAGGCAACTGCATTGTTGCATTGTTTTTGCTAATGTGACCTACCACAGTTGTGTCATCTGCAAACTTGATGAAAAAGTTGGAGCTGTGACATGGTGTGCAGTCTTGGGTCAGTAAAGTGAAGAGAAGGGGGTTCAGTACACATCCATGGGAAGCCCCTGTATTCATTGTTCTTGTGCTGGGGGTGTTGCTGCCGACCCGTACTGTCTGCTGTCTTCCTGACGGGAAATCCAGCAACCAGTTACACAGCAAGGTACTGCTCCCCAGCAGATCCAGTTTTTGAAGGAGTTGCTGGGGGAATGATCATGTTGAATGCTGAAGTCCCTAGTGTCCAGATGTGTGAGGGCTGAGTGGAAAGCAGTTAAAATTGTATCATTTATCGAGCAGTTTGACGGGTATGCAAACTGAAATGGATCCAGGTTGGGGGGAAGAGATGTCTTGATTTGATGCATGACTATGCATGACCGTTCAAAGTACTTCATGTAAATGAGGGTGAGTGTGACCGGACAGTAGTCGTTAAAGCAGGAGGTACTTCTTTGGTACTGTCATGGTCCCCGTGTCTCACCGGCTGACCCCGTGTTAGGCAACATGTTTTTTTTTTTTCTGCTCTCTCTCTCTCCTCTGCTGGGGCGGTGCTCATCATGGGCTCCCTTCCCTGGCCCACACACCTGTCTTCAATCACCAGCTGCTGCTGATCCACTAATCCTGAGCCCTAGTTAAGACAGCAGCACTTTGCTACTCATCGCTGGATCGTTGAGCAATCTGCGTCAGTCACTCTGAAATCTGAAACCTAGAATCTGTCAGTTGTTGTCTGTGAGTCTGTTTCTAACTGGAGCTTCTGTGTGTAGATCTTTCCAGAACCCGTCCCTGCCTACCTGAAATCCTGCGAGTGAGTGTGTTGAAGCATGAGAGCCAGCTGAGGAAAGTGGATATGATTTGAAGAGGTGTAGAGCGTGTAGCCCTGGATCCCCCTCTATGCTATATTGTATATATTATCACCTGGTGTTGTCACTGTAAATAAACACATTGTCTTTTCTGCAAGGATCCCCCCGCAACACTTAAGTAAATGTACATGTTCCAGCATGTTGTCCTGTGAGTGCACGCTGGACAGTACGATGGTAAGAATAGCAGGTTTGTGTGGATTAGCTGCTTTTCTGCTCCAGATGCCTCCGTGCTTACCCCTCTTCTGTCTCCTCTCGCAATCCCTGAGATGTTTCCACTCTGGGAGAGGTGAAATAACGGGGGGTTGCCAATGGTAAATGCTTTCAAAGCACTCTGTAGTTCCTCAGTGTGATTCGTAGCTCTTCCGTAATTGAAACATTTGTGGATTTGCTTGTTGTTCAAGCTTGCTAATAATCCATACCTTTTACTAATTGAAAACATTTCATTAAATGAAAATATGTCCGATCGGTCAGCGATCGGTCTTCTTAGTTCTAAATGTGTGCATTTGGACTGTGGGAGGAAGCTGGAGTACCAAGATGAAAAGTACACAGGCAAAGAGTGTCCAAACTGCACATAGAAACACCCCAGTGAGGGTTCAAACCAACAACTTTCTTGCTTTAAATTGACAATGGTAAGCTGTGCATCACTAATTGCTGAAATATTCTGAGATTTTGCAAAAAGTAAAATAAATAAATAAAAGCACAGCAGTAATGTACTGTATTTATAGTAACTTAATGTTAAATGAAAGTAAAACTTTAATCTGTTGATTTAGGTGCTGTTTGCACTAGTATAGGGTGTAATCTCTTCAGTGCCAAGTGAAAAAAGTACAGAAGTCAAAATGAATGAAACTGAAACAATTACCAACTTAAAGAGGTGAAAGAAAAACCTTGTGGCATTGACTGTCTATACATTTGTCTCCCTAGCAGTTCCCCTCTCTGAATCTCAGGAGTGATTTGTCAACTAAAAGACTGACCATTAATCACAGAAAGGAGGTTGAAGCAGTGCATTTTAGAAGCAGAATATGACTATCCATTCATCTATAGCAAGATGGAGACACAAGTCACTGACCCTAAGTGCAAGTGCAAGGCCAAACATGAATAATCAGATGAAAGGCCAAAGCTACAAAAAAAAACAGTGATTGTATTGGTGGTCAGCCAACATTTGAAGCAGTGTTGATTTTTTTTTTCATGTAAATATCTATTTAGTTTATTACACCAACCTATTACATTAAGGCATATAAACATGGTCAAGACAGCCTTCTAAATAATTTTTTTCTATTTTTTTTATTATTAGTCCTTTATTTATCCAGGTAAAAAAATCTCATTGAGATTAAAAATCTCAATTCCAAGAGAGACCTGGCATCATGCAACAAATGTCAAAATACACGTACCACAAAAGTATATAACATTTAAACTATTATTAACTCTTATTATAGAGAAACTATTGATCTACAGGGTTTTTCTATCAGGGTGCTCGGTCTGTGACCCAATATTTTGAGTTTGTTTTGTGTTTTTTGATGATGTATTTAAGAGATTCTAAGTTCTAGTTTTATCATTAGTATGTCTTGTTTTAATTTAGTTAATATTATCATCCGTGCTTCCGTGTTTATGTGTAATTTCCTGTTTCCTGTGGAAGTCTGTCTTGTCCTCTATGTATGACTTTTATTTATGCCTGTGCTTCTTCCCCCTTATCTGTTCCCATGTTCCTCTCCTTGTGTTCCATTCCGTCTCCCTAATCTGTCATGCGTGTTCCATGTCCTACTGTCAAGCTTGTGTTATCACAATCTACATCTCATTATGTTTCCTGTTTTATTTTGACAGTCTAGTGTCCATGTTCAGTGTGATTAGTTGTGCTTCCCTTAAGAAGTCACCCCAACCGGTCGCAGCAGATGGCCCCGCCCCTCCCTGAGCCTGGTTCTGCCGGAGGTTTCTTCCTGTTAAAAGGGAGTTTTTCCTTCCCACTGTCGCCAAAGTGCTTGCTCATAGGGGGTCATATGATTGTTGGGTTTTCTCTGTATGTACTATTGTACAATATAAAGCGCCTTGAGGCAACTGTTGTTGTGATCTGGCGCTATATAAATAAATAAAATTGAATTGAAATAAAATTGAATTGAATTGAATGTTTTGTGGCAGCTATGTTTTCCATGTGTTTCCACCTTTTGTCCGCCGTTTGTCTGACGAGTCTTGATTTCATCTCCAATATTTTGATGGCAGGGTTTAAAAGCATGGCTTCAATCTCTATCCCTCTATTTCTGCATGATTTGAATGGAAACTGGAGTTTTGTTTCTTGAAGTTGAACTGTACACACTTTGCTTCCAAAGTGTGTTAAAATGTAAAAAAAATTGTAAAGGTTTGAGATTACATCTGATTGAATTTTTACCATTTTTTTTAAGTACAGGTACATGTCTCTGTACCTAGAGAAAAACCAAATAGAAAGCCTCCATCTCACAAGTGGACCTCCTTTTCTTACGCCACAATGGACCTTATTCACAAAAATCTGCACGTATAAACTTTTTTTTACAGTCTTTTTCTCGATTTTCTCCCTCCTATTCACTTGGTTTCCTCCCTATTTACTTTGTTTCCATGATCCTCAAACACACACTTCAATGCAGTGTTGAAACCCCCAAGGCTTTTATAAAATTTTAGGTATTTTATGTTCACAAAGAATATACATATATATTTTTTCATGCAGATGAAACAGGGCAATATTCAAGACAATATTTATATATAAACTTTGCGTTGACTGTCTGATATACATGCACTTTCAATGCAGGACATGTTTTCAGTTAGAAGCTTCATATCTATTTCAAAAGCCTTCTACTATTCTTAATTCACAAAGACCCCCTCTTCTCATTCATCCATCATGTATGGTTGTGTCCATATGGAATCAGTATTTTAAAATGTCTTTATTGCTTTTAGAATAGCAAGGAAACTGGTAGAGGACATTAGAGTATTCTCTGATGTATATGCTATCAGATATCTTAATCTTAAGCAATGCTTGAGCAGGGAAGAGAGACTGAAGATCCTATCACAGAAGATATTTTAGATTACTGAAGATCTGCTCTGCACCATACACCCCCACTAGCTGCACACACACACACACATAGAATAGGACTAACCTCACTTAGCCATTGTGCAGTCTTTGTAAGGGGATGACGTGAGAACACAGGGGAAGCTGAATGCTGACTGTGGCCTCAGTTCTGATAGCATTGTGATGAGAGAGGGACAGAGCAGGAAAGGACTGCTTACTGAAGAAGAAAAAAAGAGAAAGGATGAATGTAAAGAAAGCTTTATACTAACTATGAATGCATACAACTCTAAAGGTCTACAACCTTTGAAATCCCTTTTCTAGCCATCTGATTTCAAAGATTCTTAGATATCAAAATGACAATATGGGTTATAACACTTTTGTCCGAGGACTGTGGGGAAAAATGAGGAAGAATGGAAAGAGCAGGTGTAACTTACAACAAATGTCTTCACCATATTCAAAACTGACTATTACATGGTCAAAGTACAACATAGCAAAGAAACTGATATGCTCCAATCAAAATGAATTAAAATGAAGCTCTGACTTGATTACAAATGTACAGCCTTATGCCATAAACCCACTTGGCTAGTATCCCCAAAGATCCCCTTGTGCCGTCACAACAACCTTAACCTAAGAAGCATAGATTCAACAAGACCTCTAATGGTGTCCCCCCAAAAAAGAAAAAAAAAAACAAAACAACGATGAACATTACTAACATATAAAAAAATCTGTTCAATTTTGCTAAAAGTTTTTTTGGTCAAAATTTACACACAAAACTGTGAGGTTTCTGTTTTCCAAGGTAAAAGACTGGGTTTGGATCTACAATTGCCCCTTGAGCTACAGACAATACTACAGACTTGCACATTCCTGATGTGCTTGTGTGTTGTAGCAAAGACAAATTTGACAGCCTCTGTGACCTGCCAGTGGCGGACAGAGTGGAACAGTGTGTGTGTGTTTGAGAGAATGTCCAGGAGAAAACAGTTTAAGAGGCTCCTGAATGACATAGGCCTCCCAAATGAGATTATATGTTATTGTGAGTGCGAGGACCTGCCTGTAATTCAGTTTGAAGAGAACATCAGGCCTGCATTAAACTAGAAAAGTTCAAACTCTGCAATATGGGCCAATAAGGAAGCGCTAAGGCTTTTGGTAGGGCATAAAAGCAGAAGAGAAAAATAACACCAATAAACCATAAACATTTTTTTCCCACCACCACTTACTGGAGTATGTGCAGAACTTATCTTATTCCTTAATTTGTCTTAACAACGTACGAGGAATCTGTGGGGGAGACCTAATGTTCTGTGATGTTTTGCCCCAAATGCAACAAGTGTCAACGTGGTATCAATAAGACCACTTACCACGTATGTATCACATGATTTAATTTATTTGAATCTGAATCTATTTGAAAGATATATCACCCACATGGAGTGACTGACTGACTTTTTCTTGTCCAACTGATTAGATATAGATATAGATAAATGCTAGTGCCCCCCCCCCCACACACACACACACACAAACAAAAACAAAACAAAAAAATATCTTTTAAAGTTGGTTTTTTTTCCCATTCAGAATTAAATAGAGAGTTAATTCTCTATATATTTCTATTTTAATAGATTTTGAAAATCTATTTTACTCTTGTTATGCCCAGCCCTGTTACATTTATGCATGGTATTGAGCGAATGACTATGATTGCCACACTTTAAAATATTTATTAAAATATTTTTTTTAAACACAGATGAGCTTATAATACTTAATTTAAGTAAATTATTATTTAGATATCACCAAATCACAACGACAGTCACCTCAAGGTGCTTCATATTTTAAGGTCTAGATCCTATAGTAACACCGAGAAACCCAAACTATCAAAGTAAGTAACATATCATCAGTGGAAAGGAAAAATTCTCTTTTAAGAAGAAGAAACCTCCAGCAGAACTGGGCTCAGGGAGGGGCGATCATCATACATCAAAATACAATATTTAAGGCAAAAGCAGAGTTTGTTTAACTCTAACATGACTGAAAGTCACTATTTTGTATGACCATCTGTCATTAGTGAGCTCAATAAAATGCATTCTCTTCTTATCAGAAGGACATCTTGGTCTCATAGGCTACTCCTATAGCTGAGTTTCTGGTTCCCACAGGGAACACCTGGTAGTGAGTGGAATTCCAGCTCTTTTAGGGGGGGAAGCAAATCTGAGGCATCAGCTCACTGAAACGACATGGCTCTTTTGACCCCAAGCACTGAATTTATTACAAAAATAAAGTAGAATTATCTATAAAATAAATGACTAATGTGTACAACATTTATTATATAAAATGTTTATTATTTATATGGTTTATTATACACAATATGAAAAAAGTGTTATATATATAAAAATTATAAAAATTATTTTTAATGAAGTACAAAAACTAAAACCCATCTCAATTTGAAAAAAAGATCCAATCTCTGATTGTATGTTGATATTTATAAACTAATTAAAGTAAAACAGCAGAGAATCACACAACAAAATATAAATTCAAATATGTAAAACAAACATTTTTCAAAAGTGGCACCAAGGTAACAGTTTTCACTTGTCTTTACTGAAGATTAAAAAAAAACAACTTACTTATCTCTTCTAGGATGGTCCTGTTTCTTCTCTTTGTTGTTATTTGGCTTTTTTTGGAGAAGACTTTCTTTGAGGGAATAGAAATTTTACTGCGTTTCACATTTTCACTTATTTTCTCACCTCCTAACTTGATAAAAGAAAGCATCTCCAACAGGAACCAGATCCCATTGTTCTTTTCAAAGAGTCAGCTTAAGTCACATCACAAACACTAGCCTCATTAGCCTCATTAGCTTCCAAAACTGCAGTACTTTAGGACCAGTTCTAGCACCCAGTTTTTGGATGGTTGTTAATCTCGGAGTTCTGTTAACCTGGACTGGTCCAGTCCTCAGAACACCCTGTTTTTGGTTTAGAGTTACCCCTGAACCAGACTAGTGACTACCTTTCCAGTCCAACTCCTGTCAAGTGAGGGAGTTCTTTGAACCTTCAAACATATCAGAGATATTTATTGTACTGCCACTCTGCCTCAGTCCCTTCAGCTCTTAAGGCCTATTCTGTAGGATCGTGACCCTAAGCTGCCTGTCTTATCCAGACGAGCCCTATCTGTTGCATAATTTCCAAGTAGAACCCTCTATTGTGTTCATAAAGTCTATGAATTACCAGTTGCTGTCTCCTGGGTTGTGTTTGATATCCACTTGCCAACTTTGCCAACAACTTTGCCTCTCATGCAATAACCTTTATTCTTCAGCATAGATTACTTGTATTCTCTTAAAGTAGTCTTCAGGAATAGAAATCTCCAGGCTTCTTAAAGGACATTCTGAAGCTCTTGCTTTGATGTTTGCTGCATTTTTTTTTAAAACAATAATGATAACTTCCAGGTGTGCGTATACTGTGCTGGCCATGTTTTCTGGGTCAGTGTGCTGAAAAATGATGTTGGTACTAAGAAGATGCTTTCCAGATGGTATTGCATGGTAAATAAAAAAAAAATACATTACTTTCCTGTATTAATAATTCTATTATCTCTAACCTAAATGCAGCCCCTGTTGGTGGAGAAATGCACTACGTCAGCCAAGCAAAAACTATGGGTTTCCTGTAGGAAGATGTGGTTTTGGCAAACAGTAGCAAGGGTTTGGTGTTTGTTTGGCCCAGAGTTTAAAACCAATTTATTGAACTAATCAAACTCCCCAAAATAAAATTCACACCTAAGACACAGCAGAGTCCACAATGCAAAGAAATAACAATCCATGAAAGCCCCGGCGAATAGAAACTGAAAAGGAAAAGACCTTAAAACATATAGAAAGATTGTAGGAAGCATAAAGAATAAAACATATAAACATTCCTAAATGCTAACATAAATCAGATGACATAGTAAGTACACAAAATTAAATATGGGGGAATTACTAAAACAAAGAAAAACCTTAAGGCAATGAGAACTCTACATAACCAGATCTAAAACACAGGATGCTTCATAATGAACAAGAATTCAAAGTCCAAAAATACAAAACTAAAGAGATTTTTGTACAAGAGAGTTCATGACCCAGGAATATGAAGCTTCCATTAATTCCATGGTCATTTTGGTGTTTAGTAGCTTAAGTAGTTCTGTCTTCCTTCTTGGTGTTGTTCAGTTTGGTTTCTTCAAAGCAGTTGAAGCCTAGGCCAGTTAGACATAGTTTCCTCTGAGTAGGTGATGTTCAGATGTGACTGTTGGTTAAACATGGAAAAGTCTAGTTGATGTGGGTTGAGCTATTTGTGCCTGACTTATGTGAGTGGGCTTCTTCATTTTGTCTTTCTTTCCAGGTGACATCTTCATGAAAGTCTTTAGGCACTTTTGGCACTGGATTTTTTAAATTGTAGGGTTTTTTTTATTGCACCAGAAGAAACCATTTAAAGTTCTTTAAATATTCAGAATTAAATTGCCCCTTTCTTTTCTTGCTGTCTTATTGCAAACTCCTGAGCAATAACTTTTAGTAAGATAGCTTTTAGTTGAGGAGGAAGTGTTTGTGATCCACAAATTTTAAGAATATGTCAGTCTTGCATAGGAGAGATAGAGATACAGTGTGTGTGTGTGTGTGTGTGTGTGTGTATCCAAGTCTCTCCAATGGCCAGCACAATCTTTGCAGAGTCTTAAACAAGTTTCAAGACTCTCCAAAAACTGTGCAGCTCTTTGAGGAGAGGTTTGACATTTGTTGCTGGTTACAAATTCAAATGGAAATATACTGTTTCAAAAGCAATGGCAGCCTTTTCAATATCAATATCTATGTGCTATTTTATTATTGACAACAACACAATACATAAATTATGTATGCATAAGATGGGATAAAATAATTAATCGATTATTTGTTTTTATTCTACTCAAATCCTTACACTAATAACCAAGGGGCATAAGCAGGGCACAATTTTATATATAGTTTTGTGTATAACATCATTTACACATAAATTGGTGGTTGCATAGTGGGCAAATATTGCTGGCATGCAGAAAGGACTGGACCACCAAACCATTCATTATTACATTATCTGCCCTTCATCCTAAGCCGCAAGCACCTTCTTATTTCTGCTACAGAAAAAAAGAAAAATTGTAGCTTTATCCATCTATTAACCAGTGTGTCTTGTGTTATTTAATGCCATTATTGTTCAGTAGTTTCTTCACAGTTTTCAGGTAGTCAGCATCTGGGCCATCACTGAAAGAATACACATGCGAAAGAAATAATTAGATAAAGAAATAATTTTCATCAGATACATACAAACATTGATAGATATAGATATATAGCTATAAAGACAGAAAAATGGAACTAAATAATATTTTTAAAATGACCTATGAAATCTAGCAGTGCTGCTCTTTCAGTGATCTAATTTTAGGAATTCAATTCAATTCAGTTTCATTTATACAGTGCCAAATCACAACAACAGTCACCTCAAGGGGCTTTATACTGTAAGGTAGACCCTACAATAATATATACAGCAATCAAATGACCCTCTATAAACAAGCACTTTGGGGACCGTGGGAACAAAAAGCCTCCTGCCATCTGTCTATAATACTTTGTCAATATAGACCTTTTAGTTTGTAACACACAATTGTAAATGTGTTTGTGTTTGTTTGCTTCTTCACTTCACTTCAAGTCAAGTCAATTTATATTTAACCACATTTAAAATCAAGGGTTGACCAAAGTGCTGCACAACTGGAAGGGATAAACATTGGGCCTTTTAAACCAAGTCTGCTATAGTATACTCACATTCTGTTTCCACCTTCTGACTGTATTTTTAGTGGAATAGAAGTTGTAGTGATCACATCCTCTCCATCTTCATTTGTGGCTATTCTAAACAGAAGCTTCTGGTGGAATGCCTTTTCTACCAGATCAAGAATCTTCCTGCCTTCACGGTTGTCAGGAAGGTAAGCACAGAGTACTCCTCCAGCATAAGTCTGGCCAGGGTGAGGGTGCTGCTCCTATAAGGAGATATGTTTAGTGCATATAGACATTCATTAAGCCATGTGCTTAAGTCTAACCACATTGTACTTAAATCATCATACTTTTAAAATGAAATGAATAATAATTATTAATAAAAATTTTGACTTTGCTAATTATTAATTAAAATAATTTTAGTAAAGAACCCTCTTTGACAAGATTTGTTTCCTAAGCCTTCTTAAGCAAGAGTTCTGAGGTTTCATTTAATAGCAGGCTTTAAACTACACAGGTAAAGTATGAACCCAAGACAATATTTTAATTGAAAGTAAATGCAGAGAGTTTCCAAAAAGATGTAAACAACTGCTGCAACTCAAGAACAGGGTAGTAGTGCAATAAGCATGTTCAGCAAACTGATTTTAAAAACAAACTCTGAGTTGATTAACTCAGAGGAATTCTGTTTCCTGTTCCAGAACAACTGATTAGATTAAAGCTCAGTCAGTTCTGAGTATGTTCACCCTGAGCTAAGCATGTGTGTGTGTGTGTGTGTGTGTGTGTGTGTGTTTACAGCCGTGGTGGCCAACTCCAGGCCTCACGAGACGGTGTCCTGCAGCTTTTAGATATCACCCTGGGTCAACACACCTGAATCAAATTATTAGTTCATTAGGACTTTGGAGAATTTCAAGAAGGTTTGAGGAAGTCATTTAGCCATTTAAATCAGCTGTGATGGATCAGGACACATCTAAAACCTGCAGGACACTGGCTCTCGAGGCCTGGAGATGGCAACCCCTGGTTTAGAGAAAGAAAGCCATCATGAATGGAGCTCTAATGCTACGATACACCATGGCAAATAAATAAAATAAATAAATGAAGAGCAGAGCTTCTATTTTAATCAAAAGGTCCAAACTATATAGACATTGAATATTTAAGTGCTAATGATCTTTAATAAATTTATCTTTAGAGACAAGTGGGAAGAAAATAGTAAATTTAATCTGTTTCCTTCATCATCACAGAATGAAGTTTTGATATATACATCATGTTAGCTGTCATGATATACCCAATTGCATTTTTATTGGATGAGGTTTAGATTTAAAATGAATCCTAATTTCAAATCTAATTATTTACCTGTAACCTGAGAAAGGCAAAACAAAAAAAGAAAAAAAAATATGAAGAAATAGTATTAATATTAGACAGTTTACTCATGTCCAATATTAGTTATATAGACAGCAACACACTCCAGAGTGGTTAAGTCTGTTTTGTTAATAAATTTTAAAAAAAAAGTTTTCTGCAATTAATTTTTAAAAAACAATTTCAAATAATAAAAATAAAAAGTTACATTACTTCTATCAGCACTGTAAAAAAAAAAATACTTAAAGGAAAAAAGAAAAACAATTATAATTTGATCTAAAATCAGCCTTTACTGATAAATGTCACTGTTTCACATTTAACTAAACAAAAAAATAAATAAATTAAAAAAAAAAATGCAATAATTGATGGGAATTGAGAACTGGTTCTTGTAGAGAACTGGTTCCCAGTAGTGCAATTCCTTGGAATCGTTAGTCTGCCTGCTGATTGATCCAGCTTATCAGTTCTTGCACTCACGCTATGATCAGCTGGTTTCAGGTTGTATGTGGGAGGAGGAAAATAGTGGTGCAGTTTACAGCTTAAATATGGACATTAGTTTTGGACAAAGGAATGAGAGTGCGATGGTTAAGTCAAGATGTTTCTGTCCTGGAGAAGCCAGGACAGAAACAACTACATTACACTGTAAACACAACTTTGGCTTTTCGCTAACACCTGCACAGCGAGCATGCTAATGCTAAGCTAGCCAAGAACCCAGAGTAATGTTAAAGCTAAGTAAATGCTGACCCCAGCCCAGCACTGTGATAAAGTGAGCTGCTGCTAAACTTCAATGGCTAACAAACAGATGACCAGCCAGGCTGCAGCCTCCGTTAATACCTGTTCATATTTCTACAGTTAAATAAAAAAAGTCTCTTTGTGCTGATTTTCGATTTGTGCTGACAGTTTTGTTTTCATACCTAAATACTAAGATAAGTGGCCTCATTAGGACAGGGATTTGTGCTGGTTTGTGGGGCTGTAGCCTCAGGTCTACATTGTTAAATGGGACAGTGTGTTTTATGGGTGTATTGAAGTAACGTACTGCATTACTTTTAGGAAAGTGTTCTTGGTAAGATGCGCAGTAATGACTCTTTTTGAGTAATGACCCCAAAATTGATCACAACAAACAGCGGAAATACCTCCAACAGGCACAGACATTTGAGCATGTGGCATGTAATTCATTTGCATAGAGTAAATGTAATGTCTTTGTTATGCTGCTGTGGTGACTATCAACATAGGGTCAATAAGAATTGATATGGGAATCGATAAGTGATTTCAATAATGGAATCAGAATCAACTCCCATCCCGAAATTCGGGGCAGCTCCTTAATGCATGTAAAGTTTTATCATAAAATGGAAACCTTTATGCTTTTGCAAATTTTGAATATTTCAGTTTAGTTTTGGAAGGATGAGACATTTTTAATAAGGAACACAGATCATAAATATAAAATAAGCCACTATGATCAGATCCAGCCACGATGACCAGGAAAATTATGAAATTGGATCTGCGACTGATCTAGTCTGAATCTGTAATCTAAAATGTGATTCGTTTTGGGTTCGTACTGCCTCGGATGCAGTTTCCTGATCTGTTACGCAACTTATTATATCTTTGGGTTTAAAGTTAAACAGTCACATCATCTCCAAGAGCCAACTGTCATGCACATTTTTAAATGTCACTGCATATTATAAGACAAATAACTGTTATACCCCTCAGGAATCCCAGAAAACACCTGTCCAGTTCTGGAGAAAAACTAGAAATATTGGAAAATATGAAATGAAGATTAACTTGTTTGAGAATAATAGGAAGAGTACACAGAAACTTTACCACATCATTTATCAGAGCAACTGGGTCACCAATGTACATATATTGATAATCTGAGTGTTGATAGTAGGAGGATGAACTGTACTGAAGGTGCAAAATGTATATATTCTGCTACGACTCAGTCAAATGCTACAAACTTAATCAAATGGTGCTCGACAAAGCCCAACAAAATACTTAAAAGCTACTCAAGAGTTTCTCAAAGCAAATAAATATTCTTCTTCTCGAGATTCCCCAACTGTCATGTCAGTCACTGGTTATCAATCCAGCACAACTTACTTTTCAGTTACTTTAGACAAAACTGTTTTACGCTGCACCAGAGAGCGACTTGAAAGAGACAGCACATTTCTTTGGCGACAGATAACTGATTTTTGATAAAGCATATAGTTAGGGCTGGATCAATTGACTCCGCATCGTCCTTTAGTTAGGCCACAAACAGTGTAGGCTCTGGGGAATTCCCATGACCATTAGGTCGGATTTGACCTCTATTCTATGCAGAAACATCAACATGCATCTGTCTGCAGTTTAGTTCTTGCTGTTCCAATCGGGAGAGGATATTTGCTTTTCAACCATGTTGGGTATGAATTCAATTCTTAAAGAAACTTAAGTGTGTAGAACCCTCCCTCAGACAGAAAGACTTATAACACAGTTTAGTTTTTACTTGCTTTTGTTTAGTAACTCCAAATAACGGACTTTTAGCAGTAGACTAATGCTGAAAGTATGTGAAACACGAAGAATCTCCCTTTGCTTCAAAAAGTTGACGTCAAACATTTGGAAGCTGCAGAGCCACTGCTTTATTAAATAAATAAATACATGACAGGCTTATCTCTTCTGGCTTGGTCACATTTTAGCATCAACACTGGCCCATAAGCATCACAGAGAGTTCAAAAGAAAGTTTATGTCCAGGATAGTTTAAGCAAGAAGACATTTATAAAAAAAGGCTTTTCAGTTTTAGTAAATGCAATAAAAATACAAAGACCAATAAATAAGCTTTGAGTATTGTATATTGTTGTTTAGGGTGACTGTGGTTCGGGGGGTTGGGTAGCTCATCTGGTAACCGGAAGGTTGCCGGTTCGATCACCTGCTCTGTCTGTCTTGGTCGTTGTGTCCTTGTGCAAGACACTTCACCTACCGCCTACTGGTGTTGGCCAGAGGGGTCGATGGGGCAATATGGCAGCCTCGCTTCTGTCAGTCTGCCCCAGGGCAGCTGTGGCCAAAACCTGTAGCTTCCCTCCACCAGTGTGAGAGTGAATAAATAGTGGAATTGTAAAGCGCTTTGAGGGTCTCGAAAAGCGCTATATAAATGCAATCCATTATTGTTAGTTATTATTGTATTTTCAAAACTAATATTTATTAAACTGCTTTTTAATTGTCTAGGAGGGATCTTGTTTCAGATGATCATCTAGAAGAAATTTTTTGGGATTGTTTTTTTTCTAATTCCACTGATTTTATGATCTTTTTATGACATGTAATATTGCAGAGTTTTCCCCCAAATTGTTTGTAGTAGGATAAGAAGCAAAAAATTAAAGATTACAAGAGAAGCAACATTCCTTTAATCTGTTGAACAGTATCAGACGGCCTTGGAGTGGTAAGAGGCGCTGGGAACATTTACAATGACAGCAGATACTATAATGCAAAAAAATTATTAAAACTAGTTTTGAATCAACCTCATATATGCATTTAATGTATGGTGTTTGCAAGTATGTACAAGTATCTTTCTTCTAATCAAAGTATGTGCTGCTCCTATTTAAAGTTTTCTGTTTCCATCTACTGTGACTCACTAACCTGACCAACTGGTTCACCAGTTCCTTTCTGATAAGAATGCTGTGGATATGCTGTAATCTGACCTCTTACTTTAGTTCAAATAAAAGAATAGTTATTGTTTCTCTTTTTCTTTGAACAATTTTTACAATGTTTTTGAACCTGCAATTTGCCACATAGTCTTCTTATGTTTTATGCGCTACATTGTGTTTTTATCATTTTAAACAGTGCAGTGGACCTGATGACAGCGTTAATCAGAAGTGTTTGAGTGTTTTATTGTTATTGTTATTATTATTAATAATATAACTGACTTTAGCATACAGACTGAAGAAGCCTGGAATCAAACTACCAACCTTGAAACTAGTGGATGCCGTGCTCAACCTCATTAGCTATCTTAAATATTAGTTATTAATACATATTAACTATACTACATATAGCTGTCAGCAGATCCACTATAACTGAATTTAATGTACAGTGTAGTGTCAGCTAAGCCTACCGTCTGTTTTCCTTCTGGGAATGAAAAGTTAATCTTCAGGGTTTCATCATGAGGAAATCCAGGTAGGATTTGGTTGAGAATTTGCCAGGTCATTACACCATTTGGTTGGCAGCTACTTAGTGTACCAAACTTCCCATTGACCTGTTCAGTAGCTGGACCGACAGAAGAAGATTTTAAGTGGAATTATCTGCTATTAAACAAGAAATCATTGCAGGCATATACAGAAATAGGTGTATGTATTTTTGAAGGACCTTGTTCAACCAGCGTTGGAGGACCCTGTCCATCAAGATAACGATTACAGTGAAGCGTCTCACTGCTCTGGTTAGATCCCATACTGTAAAGACAAGGGATACAGTATGAATTAGCACTTTATCTAGAGTAAATTGCAATGTTGGTAAATTTCTTATAAGGAAAAGGCTTTACCTTTAAAAAAAATCAAGACAATTATAAAACTGAAAAAAATGAACAATGGAGTTCCAAGAATATCATTAGCTAGCTAAAGACTATGGACTGTGTATTCTTGCAGATGTCCACTCACACAAGAGGATTTCTGTTGACTGTTTAGGACAGTTTGATGGTGTGTCAAGTTTGTAAATTACAAAACCCTATAAGAACATTTAGCTCACAGGACATGCTTAGAGTCCCCCTACTAAATGGTGTGAATGGTTGTGAAACGCCTGTGTGCAAATGTACAGATGGCAGATAACCTCAAGATACATTATTAACACATAGTAGGTAGCACTGCAGATTACTGCAAAGAATTGTATGGCTCTCTAACACAAGAACTTCACTCATGTACTTCTAGTTCTAAAAATTGATAATTTCACTTATAAACTCATAACTTGCTTTTAACTTCAATAAACATTTAAATGTGTCAAAATCTTATCTTTAATAAATCTTTTATACTGCCAAATACAGCACATTGACTAGATAGGTGTATCTGAGTAGGGCAGGTGAAACTACAGAGTGCTGAAAACAATGTTTCTACATTTAGCCAGTCAAAATGCCTCCTGGCATTGTGCCTGTTCTGTTCTTCAATTACCTTGTTTTAATTCAGAACACGAAAAAAAAATTTTTACAACACAGCAAACATTTGTGGGTGAGTTCAGACAGACTAATAAGTTGAAATTTCAATGATTACAGTAAATGTTAATTATTGATGAGTGCTATTGATACTCTTCTCAGTACCTGCTGAAAGGCTCTTATCCACACTGCAGAAAAATTATCTTGGCTTCTCCTGTCGTTATTCTAAAGTCCTGGAGCTCCAGGCATTAGTTAGGTCATGGGGATATGAGAAATACACTGAATCAAAGACAGAAACAAGGCAAAAATAAGATGGGTGTGTCCAGTTAATGGGTTGTGGTTTAAGGGCTGAATGATCTTTTCAACTGGTCTTGCAGGTTTGGTAATCACAATAGTGTGTGTGTGTGTGTGTGTGTGTGTGTGTGTGTGTGTGTGTGTGTGTGTGTGTGTGTGTGTGTGTGTGTGTGTGTGTGTGTGTGTGTGTGTATTTTCTTACT
>VUQR01008611.1:5500-17645 GCA_015108515.1 Hemichromis elongatus | reverse complement strand
ACAGAAATAACTTTAATCTGACAAAAGTAATAATAAATAAAAATTCTATAAATCTTAACCAATGAAAGTCAGACATTGCTTTTCAATCATGCTTCAACTGAGTTATTTAAAAAATAAATGCATGAAACAGGCCTGGACAAAAATGATGGTACCCACATCTTAATATTTTGTTGCACAACCTTTTGAGGCAGTCACTGCAATCAAACGATTCCTGTAACTGTCAGTGAGATTTCTGCACCTCTCAGCAGGTATATTGGCCCACTCCTCATGAGCAAACTGCTCCACTTGTTTCCAGTTTGAAGGGCGCCTTTTCCAGACTGCATGTTTCAGCTCTTTCCAAAGATGCTCAATAGGTTTGAGGTCAGGGCTCATTGGTTAAGATTTATAGAATTTTTATTTATTATTACTTTTGTCAGATTAAAGTTATTTCTGTGACCATTATGAGTTTTTCTTTCATTGACCGAAGGGTACCACCAATTTTGTCCACGTCTGTATATGATACATACATATTAAAGTATTTGGGAATAGACAAATACATTTTAAAAGTAAACTCGGAAGGAATGATGTTGACGTTGAAAATGTACCACAAACTAAATTCTTAGGTGTATTTATAGATTATAAATTAGGTAAGGAACCTCGATAAAACATAAAAATGTTTACGAGAATCACATTATTAAACCAAGGAATTTATGTTCCTTGTTTTAGAAGTTATGAATCCCATCTCTTCTTAGATAATGTACTGCTCACTCGTAGTTCCATACTTGACCTACAAAGTGGAAGTATGTGGAATTAAGAGATTTCAAAATCATGCAGATTATGTACAAAGCAAATCAAAATCACATCAATATTTGGAGTGACCACCCTTTGCCTTCAAAACAGCATCAGTTTTTCTAGGTACGCTTGCACAGTTTTTGAAGGAACTCAGCCGGTAGGTTGTTCCAAACATCTTGGAGAACCAACCACAGATCTTCTGTGGATGTAGGCTTCCTCACTTCAATTCATCATTCCGTCTCTTCATGTAATCCAAGACACCCTCGATGGTGTTGAGTTCAGGGCTGTGTGGGGCCCATACCATCACTTCTTGTGCTTCCTTTTTTTCTGTAGACTGAAGATAGTTCTTAATGACTTTGACTGTATGTCATTTAAAGCCAAAAAATCATTTATATTTCTGAAAGCATTCTTTGTTTACTGCATTTTCTCCACACATGCGTAAAACCTTTGCACAGTACTGTAAACAGGTAAATAATACATCTATACACATAAAGGGTAGGTGCATATAGGCTTTTTTATATTATATGCTAAGAAAAAGTCATTCTTTTCCTGTTTCCTTTTTCTTTTGGAAAACACTGCTTGTTATGCACTATTTTCAGACAGAAATAAAATGAATTCATTAACAAGTGTTATTTGCATCTGGCTGAGCAAAAAAAAAAACCCCAAACATTTGAATAAAGCTCTTTCGTTTTACAAATTTGTTTCGCAGCGTCATGTAAAAGATAAACCTAATGTTTTACATATGTTTTGCCTTGTCTGGTGTGGTTTTGGTGGCTTGTGTCCTTACTGTTGTGGACTTGACATCCTGGATGTTTGAATTGCAGCACAGGGTGAAACTACATTTTAGCTACTTTATTTTAGCCTCCTTTATCTATTAAATGCACTAAAGAAGCAAACGGCTAGCAACCACCGAATTTAGTTTGATGTTGAGATGAGATCAGAAACATTTGCATGACTAGAGCTTTTAGCTTCTAAGTTTGGTCGGAGAGTTCATTTAATTTCAGTCAGTGAAGCAGGTGGTGTTGAGAGAAGACATTACCTAGTTTGCCTCGCATAGATGTCAGTCTGGCTAAAAATTTTATATGCGAAATAATAAGACTGATCATTGTACGGTCAGTTCGAAAGCATAGGATGACTAACCAGTCTAAAGAGGTTTTCTTTTTATTTTTTATATATCCTTTTTTGTAAAATGAAACCTTCCTTTTTCTCTTACAATGTGCATTTACTTTCATGTAAAATGTCAGATGTTATGTATATTTTTGCTGATCTTGCCAAAGTAAATGTGGTGTAAAAGTGTGCGTTTCAGTGCTTCGCTATCCATCTAGACCGATGGCTACTCATACAGAAAAAGGAGAAAATAGGTTTCTTGGTAAATCAGCGGGAAGTAGGGCTTCAGGCTCCCACCCTCCATGTTTCTATTGAAAACCAAGTTTTTCCCCCTTCTTCCCTGTTACAAATCTATCAGTATGCTGCTGAGGGGAGGTTTCCTATGAAGAGAATCAGAGGAGCATATTTGATGCACCGGTGCTGCAGCATCACCTCTGGTTATGAAATAACGTTTCCAACAGAGCTTCAGAAATGAACTCGTGAAAAATCTCTCTGCCAGAGCACCAAGTAAAGCAAAGTGAAAGGAGGATTTAACTTCTTGTCATTAAAGTTAACAAGTGAGATTAAAAGTCTTGATTTGTGAACTTGTTGCTCTCGTCATTTGCAGCGACTATCCATTGCCAAAGAATTCGGGGACAAAGCAGCTGAACGGCGAGCTTACAGTAACTTAGGCAATGCCCTGATATTCCTGGGACAGTTCAACACAGCCACAGAGTACTACAGGTGAGGAAGTAGTGCAGTCTGACCTCTAGTGGATTAAAGGAGAAATGAAACAATTGTAACCAATTAATGCTTAAATACATGAACTGAAATAGCTATGCAGCTATGCAGCTGTTTAATGTTCATTCTTATTTATGTACCCTGTTTCTTGCATTCTTCCTTTGTTAGCCTGTATTTTCTTCATTTTTTTCCAACCCTTATTTATCCCATTACTTTCCTTCCTATAGGAAAACTCTGCAACTGTCCAGGCAGCTGAGGGACCAGGTGATGGAGGCTCAAGCGTGTTACAGCCTGGGAAATACTTACACTCTTTTGCAGCAGTATGAGAGGGCCATAGACTATCACCTCAAGCACCTGTATATAGCGCAGGAGCTTACAGATAGGTATCATTTAAAAAAAAATTATGAAAGAAAACCAAACAAATGACCACAGGAACAGTTTTTAATGTTGTATGTTCACTTATTTGTAGGGTTGGAGAGGGTCGTGCATGTTGGAGTCTTGGAAATGCATATGTGTCTTTAGAGAACCACAAACAAGCTCTCTATTATGCCAGAAAGCACCTGGAAATCTCTAAAGAAGTGAGAAATCTTTACAAGCGTAATAATATAAAAAGGCCTTTTTGCATTTCATGTAATTTTTTCATCTCTTTTTCTGATTTCATCCTCAGATCGGAGACAGAAATGGTGAACTGACAGCCAGGATGAATGTGGCTCAGCTGATGGAGGCCCTGGGGGTCACTGAGAGCGACCTTTCACCCTCAAGTTCAGAGTTTGAGATGCAAGGTAGCCCTGAAATATTTTTTCTTTTGCTTTTTACATGAAAGGTAATGTGGTAATGCTAGACTTTGTGTTTACTTTATTGATGTTGATGAAAAAAAAGCTGAAAAATTATTGTGATAGTAGGCAAAACAGGAAAAACAAGCTGCCTCAGTGACATAAATACAAGATCCCAAAACAAAAACCGCTTAGAAATATTAAAAAAAATCTACTTGTTGATTAGAAAAATCCCACTGATCTCTTTCAACAAAGTGTTTGTCTGGAATATGTCAGGGCAAAAACTGTATCATGTAGCTACATGCTAATTAGCATGCTGTTGTTTATGCTCAGTATTAACTTCCTTTTTTTAGCTCAAGTGTGTGAAGACAGAGCTTCTTCCTTGCAAAGTATGTGCAAATACTAACGTCTCTCACAGACGAATGCACCGATCCAGAACACAGGACCTTTCTCCTGCATTTACTCGATCGCTTCTCACCAAATAAACCTCACTGACAAGTAGTGTGAACATTGTCGTGTGTTTTGCGATTTCCCATTTTTCAGCTATAAGTACTTTACACTTTTCGGCTCAGTGCTTAACAAATTTAGTACAGCAACAGTCGCTCACATCTGCCCTAAATTAACAATACACTTGTATGTTTTCTTTATTGGTTCATCTGCTAGTATGTGCCAAATCACACCTGTTTAAGTTGCATTCTTAAACAGAAAATTGATAATTGATCAGATGATTTGGTTGCTTGTTTTACTGTGCAAGCTCAAAACATAAATGCAGTTCAGTAAAGTTTTATTTAGGTTTTTTGACAGATTTCTAAAATATTTCTGTTTTGTTGTGTTACTATGACCGGTCATATTTAAGCACTAAATATAATCTAAATTCTTTAATGTTGTTTTTAAATTTACACAGTTGTCCTAATTGTAAAACAGAATATTGTATTTCATTTACACTTTAAAATAAAATATTAATTTATTAATTATTAATAAATAAGTAATAATAATTTTGTTAAAAAATATTAAAGGATTCATTAAAAATAAATGCAATTTAATATTTAAACTAAACTGAAAACCGTGTCTTGGAGCTCTTCATAGCTTCGAATTTTACAGAAATGAGTAAAAACAAGAATCATTCTGAACTTTGCTGAAGGAGTTAGTAAATGTGCATTTAAATATTCCCTCAAAGCTTCATATGTCAGAATGCTTTTTTTATCTGATTAGGCCCACACATACCACACTACTTCTGGGTGGTATGTGTGGGCCCGAGCAAGCTAACTAGAATATTTTATGCACGCACAAAATGATAAATGCAAAAATAACTCCAGGTGGGGCGGAGGCTAAATCTAAATCTGCACTGAGGCTAAATGTGACAGAAAACAATGGGTGTGTGCATATTTATGGGGTATGATTTAGATACTTGTTTCACTCTCAGGGGTTCAGGACGATCGGCTGTTGATAAGGCATATAAGGCCTCGAGTAACAACAGCTCACATAGACATTAGAGCCTTGTGTAGTAAAGTGATTAGAAACTGTAATATCTGAACAGTCTGCCTGGCTTCTCTGCGATGTTTGCTTTCATAAACCATCCTCCAGGCAGAAATTCACACCCATGTCCTACATTTCCCTTTTTGGAGCAAAGCTGGCAAACAGACTCTTATTCACTCTTGAATAGTGGTCGGCTCAAGCCTCATATCCACACCGAACATCATGGGACCACAACTGGGACTACAGCCTACTGCAAAAATAAAAGATAAACAAAGGGCAGCTTGCAAGCTTAAATCGGCTCATAAATGTGATCAAGACTCACTAAAAGATCAAAACCCCAAATAATTTTTTTAATATAATGTAATGTTTTATTAAATATTTAAGTTTTTGTTTTTTTTATTGTAGGAGCAAGACCCAAATTCACCAAGAGAAATAGCATGGACAGCGTAGAACTGTGGAAATACTCTTCAGATAAGGTGATTTCTTTTATTTAAACATGTCTATAAACCACTGTAAGAAAATGTGGCTACATTGTGATCCCCCTAAAACAGCATGCCCTGTTAATGCAGAATGGTGAGAACCAAGACTTGGAAAGTATACCGAGGAGATCTAAGAGTCACCTGTCGCAGCCTAGCAAAAGAAAAGGCTGTACTGACAGCCAGTCATCAGAGGAAAGGCTGTGGTTTGACTCACCTGTGGACACTGATGACATCACTGTGCAAGTTCCACCTCCAGTGGCAGTAAGTGGCCTCAGTGTTGCTGTTTTTATAAAAACCTCGTAACCTGATCTCCAACAAGAATCAAAAATTAAACACTAGTTATTCCAGCTCCATTTCATGGAATACAATGTAAAAAATTAATAGTAAAAAGTAAAAATTATAAGTGTGTTCCTCTGTTTTTTGGACTGTTTTTTCTTTCTTTCTTTCTTTTTTTCTCTTTTTTTTTATTAATACCAGCAAACAAAAAGCTTAAAATTTAATTTCAAGAAAGTGTCAAGGGTTTCCTGCTTATAGGATTTTACCAGCACTTGAATAACAAGTTTGTTTAAACTGGGGTGTCATTTACTCAATATCTCCAATGGACATTTTTGTTTATGGGTTGATTTGAAATAACGAAAAAATGTAAATAATTCTGTTACAATATATCACAGACACTCTGCATTTACTGTTCGTGGACCGAGTCACAAGATGTTCACTTCACCTGCTTCATATTTCAAAGATACACCTGAGCCTCTGTGGAATCTCTTACAGCACATCTGAGAAAAACCGAAGATATTTTTGTAGAAAGCATGAGATGACTGTGACATATTGAGTTTTTCTCTTAACTTCACCTTCTTATTATTTTGTTCATTGTGGCTTCTGCTTTAAAGAGAAAAATGACTACAAAAAATACATTAATTTCCAATAACTCTGGTAAAAGATGTCTTCTGTAGTGTAAAAGTGACTTCTCTGTTAATAATCTAAACTAGATTCCTAATGGATATGTTTTTCCCCCACAGCTGTTCTATGTGACTCACCACAGCACCTAATCATGCCTTGTTTCTGTGGCACTACTAATTGTTGTTATTAGTAATCTGACATGCGAAAAAAAAAGAGTGAAAATTACAGTGCTTTGGGAATAGTAGTTTATCACAGCCAAGTAGAAAAAGCGTCCAGAAGTAATTGTGGGTGATCTTGAGTCATACTTATTTTAAAATCTGGCATTAAGACCATTTGTGAATCTGTGAGTTGCAGATGTTACGACCTTTCTTAAGTTAATGGATAGCTTAGTTTTAATGAAACCATAGTCGATAAAGTCCTCGGCTTCAGTTGCTAAGCATTTCGTGTTTCTGATTTTTTTTTTCATGCTACATCTGCAGCATGCAGTTTGACATTTGATTTTGCCACAGCGAGTGTATCTAGGCAGATAAGTTAACTTTAGCTCCCGGGGTTGGTTGAAAAAGCTACATCGGGCTTACTGTTAAATTAATAAATACAAATCTATCTATCTATCTATCTATCTATCTATCTATCTAGATAGATATATATAGCGTCGGGAATACCCACTTGAATGGGCAAAAGAAAAGCCTATTAGATTTATTTTAAGGGGTTGATCCTGGAAACTGTTTCACGAATTTAGCCTCACCAGTAGCTTGTGGACAGGCATGCCAATCTCCAAGCTTGGAGCCTCGGGTTGTTAATAGGCCACTGAGGACTGACAAACCTTACTCCCTCCCTGTTAAGTAACCAGCGGACGATTTGCAATGACATATCAGTAGAAAAACTCCCGAGGAAGGGGCCCTAGGTAGAGGGTAAATGCAATGCACACACCAGTTTAGACTATGACAGACAGTTAGGTCTAATTGGGATTTCAGTGATGTTTAGTGTTACGCCTTTGTAGTTTAAGTACATGGTGTGTATGTTGATTGGTGTTATGCTTTGTTCATGAATAAATCATTATGATGTTTGATCTGAGTGCTCGCCTTGGGGGATGTCTGCACTGTATGTGTCCTTCTAGTTTTTAAAAATCCAAAGCATGCAAAAATTAGATAAATACACTGACAGGCTTAGGTTTAGGCTCTATGTACCAGGGAAAAAGTTAAGTAGAAGACACAGAACTCAACAAGCAGTGTTTTTCTTACATTGGTTGAAATCAGGCCTCCCTCCTCATAGTCTACAGATAGGAGAAGGGTAACCCCGAAAGACACCTCTCCCATCAGGGTTAAAAACTTTCATCATGGAATAAAGTTAATCACTTCTTTCTAAGTAGACCTAAAGACCCATCAAGAGAAAAGGCCCTCCAAAGCATATCAAATCCACCAGATCCCCCTCACCCTGAGGGTCAGTGATTCAGGTCCTTTAAATTTGTCACCTATCTATAATCTAGGAAGAACATCCTTTTATCTTTCATTGTCCCAGTCTGACACTTCTCTCAGTCTCTCTCTGCAAGCACACACATATCTTTACCTCTCCCACCCTCCTACTGTCTATTCTCTTCCTCTCTCACCATCATCACGTGTTCCTTTCTCTCTTGTTCTTTCCATATGGCCTACTTGATTAGTTGGCCTATACAGAGAAGCAAATGACAGCATCCATAAGGAGACAGGACAGAAACTGCTTTAAGTCACACTGGGTATGTGTTTATAGAGCCCTGTCATGTGAGTTTGTAAGAAATAAGTGATGATATTGGTAGTTTTTGCCATTTGAGAGTAGTTGACTTCTGCTGGAAATGGGTGCTCGCATGCAGTTCAGTCATAACTGTACTCCTCCACGAGTCTTTCTACCCCCTGCCTCCCCCTCCTCCCCTTTGTCCATACCAGCCCTCCCTCTTAGCTGATAATGTGACCTTGATCAGAGAAGCGCTACTCTCCCCATAGGGTCAACACCTCCTCCCACCCCCCAGCTCTCCATAATGAGTTGTTTTCCCACAGTGAGTGAACAGGACAAAAATGGCCTGCTGGAGAGCTGCACAGAGAGAGTAATATGGACACAGGGAGAGAGAGAGAGAGAGAGAGAGGAGGAGGCAGCAGTGGTTGGTAGAGATTTAAAAAAGTCTGGAAGATGAGAATGCAGGGAAATTAGAGGTAGGTAGTTGTGTAGGAGCAGCAGGAAAGCAGAGAGTGATGTAAAGGGGTGGGTGAAAGTAGGGGAGAAGGAGGTGTGAGCCAGACGTGTGGACAGCGCTAGACAGAAAGAGAGCTCAGAAAGAAATGAGACAGAAGGGTAGACAGAGGACAAAGTAGTGCTGCTGGTAAGTCGTCTCACTTTTTGTTTTGTAACTTGGAAAAACGGCTTCCTGCGAAGGTTTAGCAGGGAGTATTCACTTTCTTTTCACATTTGATACTGAAGCGTGCCTTTATGTGCACTTTGTGTGTTTGTCTTGCACTGCATGTAAAGATATTTTTGTTTTTACAGAGCAAATACCCCAGAGTTGGGAAAAAAAAGATGTTTCTTTATGATCAGTACAACTTTCTGTGTTTTTTTAACAATAGTTTGACTTTTTCAATGCAGAAGTTGAAAAATATGCGATTCTTAGAATAGAGATGCATGAAATCTTGTGTCTGCTGACCTACTTCACATATTGCTGTAAGGCAAAGTGATTTGAGCTCTATTCACTAGTCGGTGTTGAAAGTGTTCAAAACGGATAGTTTGCAGCATGTTTTGGAACATTTTAGGTTTTGATTAAAGAAGTGTATCATATTTGCTAAGCGTGGGAGAGGAATGCAGCCAGAAAACTTCTATAAGGAAGACCCCGTCAGCTTGTGTTGATTTTTGTGCCATTGACCAAAGTTTCCATTAACCTGCTCTTGGCATGTTTGTGTCACAAATATAATGTAGCGGATGTTGTCGATAGTTCAGTGTTGAGATTTGAAAAGAATTGATTTTAGGCTCTAACTTAGTCTTAAATAGATTAAATGCAAAATTACTGGCTGGTAACAAGTGTCATCATTTATGCTGTTTTTACTATCATTGCACAAATGTTTGTTTTGAAGTGCAGCCCACCACCTTTTTGCACGATTGTAGTTTAATATTTTAAGTTGTTTTCCTTTTCATTCTAGTGCTTTAGCTTTGCGACGCGTTGCGTGAAAGTTGGTTTGTTAGCAGTTTTCCATCTCCAGATGGGGTCTCGGTATCAGCAGCTTAATTTTAATTTGAGACGGTGTTAGCATCTCGTTTCATCTGCTGCCGTCCAGTCTGGCAGATTAGCTTTTGTTTCAGAGTTATGATATTGTAGCCCGAGTGCCACAATATTTAGCAGCATTGTTCAAACATAATAAATTCCACATGTGCTTTGCTAGCACGGGGTATTTGTTTCACACATAAATTATCCACTTCACTTGCAAACTTGTGTGTATTATCAAGACTCTGACTGTGTTTAATTAAAAGGGGGGGGAAAAAAGCATCATTCAGCAGGATATGAGCGAGTGAACCTCTTGGTGTTATCTGAGAATAAACAACAGAAAGCTGTTGCTGGAGGACTGACTCCAGGGAAGCCAGTGTAACACAAAAATGGCATGCTGTGACTGACCCATTGACCAGATCTGATACACAAACTGATAACAGTTCAATAATTCTGTGGCAGCTGCTACAGTTTTTTTTCCATCTGATTTTACTAGTTGATGCTCAATGGGCTGTGTGACTTGCTGCAGATGATACTCATTTTAACTGCTTGTATCACATTCAGTATGTAGGTCAAGGTAATCTCATCAAAAGTGCCATCCCTTGTGAGTTAATCAGATTATTTTTCACCTCTGCGAGCTGGCCATCTTGAAAATCCTCATTATGCAACTCCTAATGGCATTGAGCTTAATTAACTCACCTGCACATAAATGGTTCTTTAATGTACGAGCAGTTCATCATAATCAGGTGTACTTGAAATACTTTAATTGCCTCACTTTCAGGAAATATCTTTTCAGTCAGAGCAGCAAAAAATAAGAAAATTAGAAAACTATTTGAAAAATAAGTAATGTGGACAAAAGTTACCAGATGCCAAAATGCTAGCCAGATTTCCTCATGAGCATTTGTATCGTTAGTAGAGAGTATTCTATTCCTTAAAGATGAGCTCTTGTTAGTTGATGAAATGGTAAACACATGATAGGACAGATAAGACGGTCTTTGTGCTTAAAGTGAGAGATTTGTTGTTTTTGTTGCAGAAGCTGGGTCGTGACCCCTCTGATGAAGACTGCTTCTTTGACCTCCTTAGCAAATTCCAGAGCAGCCGCATGGATGACCAGCGCTGCCACCTCGATGAGCCACAGAATGGAGACAACAGAGACGGTGCCGCAACCTCCATGTCATCCCTGAGTGAGATGATAGGTTTGTTGACAACAGCATATGCCTTTTATGTCTTTTGTGTCCAATGTTAGGATTACCTCCTTTCTTTATGGAAACTGTTCCTGATGAAACGTAATCTCTACAAAACCTTGGGCGCTACCAGATCATTTGCACTCACTGGGATATCTCCGCCCCCTTTTCATTTAGATCCTGCAATTACCACTTCCCCCCAGACAGAGGAGCTGTTTGATTTGATTGCCAGCTCTCAGAGTCGACGTCTTGATGACCAACGCGTTAATGTTGGTAACCTCCCAGGCCTGAGGATTACTCATAACAACCTGGGCCACCTTGTGGGAGAGGGAGACCATCAAGAGCCCAGTGATGACTTCTTCAACATGCTTATCAAGTGCCAGGTAATGACACATTGGCACACACAGAATTTTGAAATGTGGTTGTTGTATTGATTCTGTAAGGTTGCCTATTTAGCAAGTGTGAATTCTGTATTCAATAATCTGTATGTGCTCTTTCTGATTCTAGTCATCTAGGATTGACGATCAGCGGTGCTCCCCACCAGAAGCAGGCCCCCATGCCCCTACTGTGCCTGATGAAGACTTCTTCAGTCTGATCCAGAGGGTGCAGGCCAAGCGTATGGACGAGCAGCGGGTCCAGCTGCCCACAGACGACCAGGACAGCCCTCCGTCCCAAAGTCCCGAGCCAGCTGGCGGATTTTCCAGCTAGGATTTGGTGAATAAAGCTTCATGTCAAAGAAAATGGAAGCAGGAAAAACGGAAAGGATGAGCCAACATTTAAGGACAGTACTAAAGGGTGAACTAACGAGCTTTTTAATAACAAGACAAATTCAATGTGCAATAGATGTTGCCCTGTTAAATGTTGCTCGGTGTATTATGTTAAATGTATGTAAATAAATGGCACACAGGCAGAATTTAACCTCGGTGGTGCAGAGAAGAGGAAAATGTAAGGGTGGGGGTGACATGATTACAAACATAAATATATATTCAATCTAATCTAATGCCTTAATCAGCATTTAAAAAAAAAAAAATCTGACTCAAGATTGTATTCACGGGTGTCGGATGTGTTTCTTTTAGAAGCACATTGTCTAATATGGACTTTTAATATAGATAGCTACAGTGGAAGTCACAAAGATGTATTTATAGAAACGGTGTGGACATTAGAGAAAATGTAGAAACATACCTGATAATGCAAAATTTGAGACCGACATATCTGAAGTGATCAATGCTGCTTTTATCATTTGATTTTGGTGGTCCCCACTGCTCATAGAAATGTGCTGTTATTAACAGTATTAGGCCCCTCCCCCACCTCCCAGTGTTAGAAAAAAATGCTTTGGTCAATTTGAACTTCTCCATTATTGGCAACTGCATTCCATAATATTTAGTTAAATTAAAACAGTGACTTAGATCTGGTTTCCCACAAAAAAAAAAAAAAAAAAATATTCGAATTTTTTTTTTTTTAAAAAGGAAAAAAAAAAAAAAAAAAAAAAAAAAAAAAAAGGAAAAAAATATAAAA
>VUQR01008608.1:7716-17987 GCA_015108515.1 Hemichromis elongatus | reverse complement strand
ACACACACACACACACACACACACACACACACACACACACACACACACACACACACACGCTCTCACCATCTCCACACCCGGTTGCTGCTCGTACCCTTGTAGCGGCTCACCTTGGACTAGCTGTAATGAAACGAGAGAAGTAAAAATCTACTTTTGGGTTTTGGCCAGAGCTGCTGCTGATGTCAGCAAGTCGCACATAAACACATCTGCATGTGGTCTGTCTGCCCGTCTGATTTATGGCCCACCACTTTTTGGTTGTGCTTATTTATTAATTGCTTTTTCACACACGGTTTTCTCCTTCGGTTTTTTAGTGGGAGTTAGTTTTCATACAGATAAATGGGGAAAATAATCTGGATAACTACAAAATCATTGAAGTACAACTAATAGAATTCAAAAGTTTAATAAAAAAAAAATCTGAACGTGTAAAATTGAGATGCTGTAATCAAAACTATTCTGGGTTTGATTATCAAAAACGAACCGGCTGTCTTCAGTTGCAGATGTTCACTCGCTCCTTGGGCTCCAGCCATGATGGAAGGCGAGTGGTTTCTGAAGGTTGCTGGTAGCCATTACTGTAGCTGAAGAGAGGTGCATGATTGCCACAGTCAACTGTACTTTGGAAGATGCTGACTCGTTCACAAGCACTCACAGCTACTCTGAGCCGAGGTGCAACTGAAAAGTGTGACACAAACCATAAATGCAGACTGTTTGCTTTTGAAGTGTAAGTTATGGCCTTTTTAAATGTGTTCTCTGCAGCCGTGAGGCAGAACATAAACTTTGAAGACAGAGTCCCCATTTCTGTTTTTTTTTCCACTCTCTTGCAAATTTTGCCATCTGGTGGGCAGCAAGTTGGCAACCTTGTAGTGACCACAGCGATCAAAAGGCAGTTTTAGTGCATCATCCTCTTTGCAAGCAGCTAGCGACTGAGGGCTTCCTGCAGGAACTACTCGTCTACCAGTCGGAGAACACATTTTTCCCTAGTGGCCTGTGGATGCCAAGCATGCGTCAGATCTCGGTCTGTGACTGAGGCATTTTTTGTAAACCAGACTGATTCAGTGTAACCTCCGTGTCACCACAGTAAATCGTCTTATACTTCTAACACATGGTCTCTGTTGGATGTAACTAAACGAGGAAATGAAGAGAGAGGCAATGCATTAATGTATCTTAAATCACCTGTTTTAAGTGCTTGGCTGAATTTCGTGCACAGCAAGCACCTGGCTAGTACTTAAAATGGCCAAAAAGTTGAGTTCCACAATGCATTTCTCATCTCAGTAGGAGATGAGAATGATACTAGATTCCTAACTGTGGCAGATTTTAATCAGATTTGTGTGTTGTGGTATTGTTTGATCTTTATATGAGTTAGGTTGTAAATATGCAACAAATGACGCTCATTACCTCTTCAGCATGCCATCAAGTTTGGCAAAGGCCTGATAAAAAGCCATTCATTTGATTCAGGTGTGTCGGAACAAGGATGCATCTAAAAGCTGCAGGACGGTAGCTCTCGAGGACAGGGATCGGGCACCCCTGCTCTAGCCAATGGAAGTAACCCAGTTGAAAGACAAATGCAAGTTGGAGTCGATGAGGAGCTCGGGGCAGATGGACGGGACCAGAAAACATGAGACATTCTGCAGCTGCAATTCTTGTTTTTGTTCATAAAGGAAACCAAATTGAGTTCAATCAGTAGTTTTATCAGAATGATAGGAAAAGATCAAAGAGAATTTATTGACCTACGTAGTTGATCTGATTCAGGTCCTGACAACCGCTATTCTTGTTTGTGCCGTTCTTGACATTACAAGCACACAAACCTCACTGCTCGACCCTCCAGGCTGAAAAGAATTTCTCATCCGTCTCATTTCCTCCGATCCACTTATTCCCTCAATTTTTATTTATTTATCTTTTTTTTTTTTGTCATGGTCTTTCTTCCTCGGATGAAATGCTCTTGAACATGTTAACTGAAAAGGCCTTTAATCTGATTGGGGTGGAGTGGTTGAATAGTGGTGCTTTATGTGGCTTGTATATGATCCATTTAATGGCCCCGTGTCACAGATAATTACGAGTACCTTCTCTGCGCGCGAGGTTCCTCCATTAAGCACTTCCTGAAATATTCTTGTTAGCAAATGGTTAGGAAAGGGTTAGGCATGTTGCAGCTGCCTGTTTAAGAGGATAAGTGGTGATCAGCGGTGCTTGTTTGATTGTGCACAAATTCAAATGAGTCAACTGCGAAGTTGAAAACAGTGAAATGGAGTTGGAGTAGCATTTTTGTCTGGCTTGAAATTAATTAAATGTTGAAGGTCAAAGGAAATAAGACCCTTTTTTCCCAGTGCACTACACTCAGAAATGCCCCATTCTAGCTGCCACCGACTGTAATGCGGTGGTTTTCATGGTTTTCAGTGGTGGTGGTTTTCATCGTATAATATACAGTGTTGGATATTTCTTTTTCATCATATTTCCATTTGTCAGACTTCAAAGGCATTTGGCTCAGTATAGGACCTTGTTCTGCTGTCTCCATATTTCTTGCAGTCCACGGTCAAACATGTTCAGCGATTGGATTTTAGTTCTTACATCACAAACGGTTGGAGCTTGGCTTCCTGCAGCCTCGTCAGATCAGCACCGACTACCATCAACAAGACATCATCTATCTTCCATAACGACTCGTAACAGGGCTCCATGTTATTCTCGCTATGAGTCCTTGGCACCTCTGTTCCATAATGAGGCAGCGAAGAAAGGGGGTGCAGATTAGAATAACAGCCTTAACTAATCCATAACGGGCCGATGAGGCGCCACGTTTGGGGAAACCGTGTCATTTGTCATTTCGCAGCGCCATGGTAAAATCTCTTCTCTCTCTCTCTCTCTCAACCCCCACGCAAAACAAGCCCTAAGAATAGCGGCTGTGGCAAGCCGCCGCCACCGCCACAAGGACGGCAATCAACAAGCCATAGCTGCTTCTCCTGTCTGCCTTTTCTTTTTCTCAGCTCTCGACAATAGTCTGAGGAGAACAGAGGAAATCCATGCCTCTCACTGTTGACTCTGGAAATCAAAGATGAGTTTTAGCTCGAAACTGTGGACTCCAACCCCTCTGTCAGGGACCGGGGCTGTTCTGTCACTTCTTGGTATTGACGAGTGGTTTTCTATAGTGATGATAAAAGAGCGTTGTTTGAACAAACTAGTTTTTGATATCTGTTTATCTTTTTATGATGGTCTAGATATGACAGTTAATCTGAACTCAAGAAATCTTTTGCACTATGTGGGTCTCAGCGCCCTTATAGAAGACTGAGCAATAAATATATGCTTATAATCATATTCTCCCTAAATGCCAAAGAATGGCTGATCAAGCATCCTTGAGGAACTCCTCTGCACTAACAGAGGAGTGGTGGATATTAAATGTAGTCAAAGCCTCAAATGATGTAAAAGTCATGCCTATGAGTCAAAAGCTCAGTCTTCAGTCTGCTATAAATGTTTCAATTCAGACATTTTTTCCTCCATTCGAGTCTGTGTATGATGTCACTGGATGTAGATATTCCTAATGCGGTCTTCTCAGGCATACAGCTCCATCTGGGAGATGGAAGCTACCCCCTCCTGTTAGTAGAATGTTACATTAAAGTAAATATATCACAAAAGCCTCTTTCCAACAATGGAAAAACTGCCAGTTTGCTGGTGATCGCATTTAACTTTCTTTGAATTTGACAACAAGACTACAAGTCAACCTGTCTCCAAACAGTTGCAACTTGACTCCAATTGCTCTCAGACTGATTGGTGAGGGGGTTGCAAATAATTGCGGACTTAGTAATAAACACAATTTATCAACTAGTCACATCTCGTCTGCAAGATGTCTCTGGGTGACTTAATGTGACTAGCTGATAACTAGTTGGGTTCTGGTGATCTTATAAGAGCTCTGTTGCTGGGTTTCTGTCATTTTGCACTGAAATCACAGTCCAGGAGAAACTGCGTCACTATTTGTGTAGGAATTTGCTTCAGACCTTCTGGTTGAACTCTTGGTTTATCTTTATGGTCAAAAATTTACATCAATCTGTCTTTAAAGAAACCTCTTCAAAGGCAACAAGCTCGCACTCATTGCACACGGTCGCAATAATTGTAGTCTCCAGCCAGTGTGCTCCAGTGTGATGGTAGCATAACCTGTCAAAAGAAACTCTGATATTAGGGAGGATGGAGGTGCTTATCCAGGATATGTGCACTCATTTTGAATTGTGAATCCTGGAAAATTGTTCCTGGAGTCCAAGAACAGAAACCTTTAGATCATGTTTTGTAACTGCTGCCAACAGAGTTGCAACCAGCGCAGTGACGGCATCATCTCCTCTAATCAGCCGCTGAACCCGTCGCAGGCTAACGCTGTCCGGCCGCAGCTGGATTCAACACGAGTGTCAGTTTCTCTCATCGTAGCAAAGCAGAGTGAGAAGCTGCTGCAGTTTTTGCTATTTTCTACCACTTGCACAGCAACTGCAGGCAATAAAGTGAATGACAGTGTTGGGCAATGCAGAGCCCCTTCTGTTGCATGCGAGTGTCAGGTTTCCTCATTTCATTTTGTCTTTCACTTCAGCAGTGCTCAATTTATTTCCCCATAAACCATGTTAAAAAGGCAATTTTCAAGGTCAAGGATGGGGTTTTGGAAACTCAACAACACTGGGTGTGCGTGTGTGTGCGTGTGTGTTGCAACGAGGGCTTGATGAAAGCTCAGCGTGTTTGCGTTTACCGCAGAGGTCACTTTGTGCGCTGCCCATCTGGGTGCTTTTTGCATGTTTACAATGTGTCCATACATTTACACGTTGCCAGGTTTGCATCATTTTGTTTACATGTGGTAAGGCAGAGGGCGAATTAGCTGCCGGCTGCTTCACCAGTGTCTGTTCTGCTGTAATAAGGCCTGATTTAGGGTTGACCAGAGCACACCAGGAATAGCGCCTCATCCCTCATTTCCTCTGCAGCCAGTGGAGATGAGATCTCTTCACAATATTTACCCAGAGAATAATGATGTTTGATTTGACTCGCTTCTGGGTGTGTCTCTCTGAGGGTTATTTTTCGCCCACTGCTGCCACTAAGAGAGAAAACAGGCAGAAGCGGTTACATCCACAGGAAAAAAAAAAAAAAAAGCAGAAAAAACTCAGATCATTGTTTATGGATGATGCTAGGGTTGGTGTATTTCTGTGCTTGGCCTTCAGAATGAAGAGCTGCTGTTTTGCAGTGCTGATAGCGTGACTCACTCTCGGTTTCTTCACTTATTGCATTTCACTAGGATGCTCCTGACCAACTAATGTGGGCTTTACCGCGAAGATGCTCGGCATTGAGTAGAACAGCTAGCCCGGGAACAGACGTGTAAAAGCCACGTCTTATCCAACACAAAGGAGCGAGATCCGCAGACTGAAGGAGACAGAACATGAAGAGCGCTGCCACGATCCATCACGGTCACACACAGTTTCTCTGTGGTCGCTTAAATCTGCCTTTATGGTCACTTTGTGTCCATCTTTGTGCTCAGCATTCGCGTGCTTTTGCTTGCTTTGTCTCTTTGCACGTTTCATGTCTTTTGATGCTTCTTATTGCCTGTAATTTTGCAACGTGTGTTCCTTCACTTGGTGTTGGTTGTTTCTCCATCAAAGAACCTTTTTATATGGCTTTGCGGTCATTTGCATGTCTTTTGTGGTTATTTTGTTTTTTTTCCTGGCTGTAATATTTTGTATTTCTGTAGTAGTGGGTTTGCATTTGGACTTGTCTTTGTATCTTTTGATATTCCCTTTGCATCACAATCATTTTGTGTCTTGTGCGTTTTCTTTTGTGGCTGTTTTTGTGTCTCTTTAAGGTGGTTTTGCATTTTTTTTTGCAGCTTTCTGTGGCGACTGTACAGCTTATGGTTCATACCTGTAGCTATTTTGCATGCTTGTGTATGCAGTCGCTTTAATGTGTCACCATTATGGTGGTCATTTCATGTCTCCTTATAGTCCATTCTGTCTTTTTATATCTGGTATGTTTTCAGTTACTTTGTTGCATAAGTGCAGCTTAACGTCAACATGTGGAGATAAAGAGACAGCCACTGCAGACATGTCTACTCGGTCTTTATTAAGCAGTTACTATTTATAATGTATACTCAGGGAAACATATTTTCTAGGCAAAACATAAGCAAAGAGGTGAATCCTTTACCAGACAAATAAAAAGAAATCCCTTATTAAATGTAGACCATATCATGTATTCAAATCTAGAGTAAGGCTGGGAATCTTCTGGGTTTGTAGGTTGTATTTCTCACCTTGAGTTTCCTCAGCAGTTTAGCTCAAACGCTGCTGACATCCTAGCTACACTAACCCACTGTAGTCGTTACCTCATTACAGCCTGCATCCTCTCTGTGGAGCAGCGTCATTTGCATGGCTGCTTGTCAAAGAATGTTAATATTGACAAAGATTTGCTCCCATTTTAATCATGCCACATAAAAGGTATACAAAGTTGTTTATGACTGCTCTACCGCTGAGCAATAGGCACATTTCCGTACTGCTGTGCACATTAAAAAAGATTGCACTTTGTTCCGAGCAGCGATTGCAAATCACAGACGTCAGAGAGGTGGAGGAAAAATAGATGACTGCGATGGCAGTTTGAGTCTAACGAAAATGCATTTACATATTAAACCACACAGCAGCGCGCGGAGCGGGGCTCTGTTTGAATTGCACGCTTCATGCTGCCCCACCACCAACCCCCCCCCCCCCTAACTGTAAGGAGTAGCAGGAGCCTCGGTGCTGTGACTGCAGTACCGTAAATTTGAAGTTGTTTACGGATGCTGCCATCTTGGTGCGCTCCGGGAGGGAAACTTGGAGCGGGGCCTATTACCGGCAGCTTGATGAGAGTGCAGTGAGGCGAGTTAATTAATACAACATCTCTGGGCCCACAGGCTAGGCTGCAAAGCTAACCCAGGAGGGAGGAAGCGATGGAGAGTGACAGACAAAAGGACAAATCATGAGAAGGATTTATCGCTTTATAGAGAGAAAATAAAACTGTGAAAGGGAGGAAGCTGCAGTACCTGCTGGCACAACAAAAATCAAGTACAGATACGGCTGATTTAGCCGTCTTGAAGCTGGAGTCTGACTAAATTAAATTTTTTTTGAGCTCTCTGAGGCGGTGCGTTCAGAAAGAAATATCATATTGCTGCAACTTGACCAAAGCTGGCATGCTGGACCCTGACTAATCATAACTGAAGCAGTCGGGGATCAACCTGACCGCTCCAGCTGACGTCCAAACCTTTCTGAGCCACTCACCATTTAATCATAGTCATCATTAATCTCCGGTTTGCTTCCACTGTGCGTCTTTGTCACGTCTTCCTCCCTTCACCCACAACAAATGGCCGCCCCTCCCTGAGCCTGGCTCTGCTGGAGGTTTCTTCCTGTTAAAAGGGGTTTTTCCTTCCCACAGTTGGAGGTTGTCTAGTTGTTGGGGGGTTTCTGTTTTCTCCGTATTATTTTATTACCTTCAAATATAAAGCACCTTGAGGTAATTAAATTGAACAGGCAATCAAGTGTCAGTATGACATCAGCGTACTGGCTCATTTGACCCTTTTAGTTGATCCATGTACTGTTCATTGAAGCCTCATCAGAAGTGGTGTCAGTGAAAGAGTGGCTGTCAAGAAGCATTTCTTAAGGAAGGGAAACGGGGGGGAAAAGGATGACTTATGGCAAATTTACATTATAATTGGACTGAAAATCGATGACAAGGTCTTATTGAAGGAGGAAATTTAAAATTTTGGTTCAAATCATCTTCAGTATGTACAGAGGCCAGTGATTGTCTGCAGGCGTCTGTAAAGCACGGTGGAGGCTCTGTCCTGGTTTAGGATTGCGTTTCAGCCAGTATGGTTGGAGATCTTATCAAAATTGGTGGAATTATGGACACAGAAAAATACTTTCAGATTTTAATTCACAATGAAATGCCAATGATCCCAAACACACGTAAAAGCAGACCTGGATAGTGTTCCACTGTGTGTTTTTTCTATCAGTCATGGATCGGACTCATCGGAGCCAAAACCTCGACATTATTGAGTGTGGGATCATCTCGACAGATCAAAAGGCTGAAACATCCAAAGAAGAGCTTTGAATGTGCTTCGAGAAGCCCGAAGAACTATTCCTGAAGACTCCCCAAAGAAATGTCAAGAAAGCTGCCTCGGAGAGTTCAGACTGTGTGGAAGATGAACGGCAGTCGCACCAAATTTAGACGTTCAAGCATATTAAAATAGTACAAACAGTTTTAGTCTTACATGCTGTATTTCTATTTATGTTTGCACTTTCCAATAAAGCACTTTCCCCATTTCCCATTTTCCTAACAAAATCTAAAGAAATGAGGGGTGACTCAAAAACATTAGAGTACTTTTTGTCTGGAGGCGTATCGCAGATGGAGCGATGAAGTCCTGTAAGAGAAATGTGGATGCTAATGGGGAAAAAAGAAAATGAATTTCTATAATGAAATGATAGCGTCTGAAATGTCTTTCTGTAAAATGTTTTCCTTGGAGTGATGATAGTTTAAAACAAAAACCAGAAACAATAAAGAATCTCCCCCAGTTGGGTTTGGATGCCGTCATGCGGTGAAACACGTCACGTGACATAAGCAGCAGTTGCAGGTAACATTCACACTCCACATGTGCAGGTTCAGGCTACTGTTGGGCTCATGTTATGCAAGTAGGTGAGTCAATGTCAGAGTTGGCTTCTATTCTCGGAGAGGCGCTATCACATTTGACATCGATTTGACACTCTTTTGGCACATGGCACACACCTCACTGTCTTTTCTCAGTCACACCTCAGAGGTTTCAACACTCGCTCGAATTCTGAGGGTGACGCAGGACGACACCAGCGTTTACTCACCAAACCTGCAAGCTAGACTCCGGTACGATGTTTTGAGTCTCACCATTTGTCTTTTTAACCACCATCCTCCTCCTCCTCCAGTTTTCTCCTCCTGGAATAACTGGATACAAATGCAGAAGATGGAGTGAGACGGCGGCTGACAGCAAACCTATCTCACTCCATCATAAACCTTAAAAGTACTATCGCACCTCTTAGATGAAGCAAACAAAAAAAAAATAAAAATCAGAGCATGTTTCGTTTCCCTCCCCCTACAATCGAGTTTTGGTAAACTGCGAGCTAAGATGTTGTCACCCAGGGCAACATAGTTGTTGCTTCCCCTTAACTTTGCCTCCATGAGAACACCCGTGTCTGTTGAGCTCCATCAAACAGGAGAAAAACTTGCCTGGAGACAGACGGGTCCGCTGGGAGGTTCTCGCCTCCCCCAACTCTCACTCTTTCTCTCTCCTTCTGTAGCCATTTATTTTAGCTGGCAAAAAAAACCAACTTTGGGACCAAGGTTGCCAAACATTTTTGTTGTTTTTTTTTGGTTACCCAGCAGGTGCAGTACATGGGAATAAAACAAAAATAAAAAAGGTAAATAACAATCTGCAAACTCAGCTTTGCAAGAGTATTCTTCACTGTAACAACAACATTTATAGTCTCCATTGTGTAAGGTGGCCTGTGCTTTAAAAAGGCTTAAACTATATCATTTAAAAAAAAAAAAAAAAGGATCTCTCTCATTCATTGAGTAACTTTATCATATTTGCGAATCAGCCAAGTGACGCCAGCAGAAATACTGTAAATAGCACACAAAGGAGATGGGGAGCTAAAAATACCCCGAATAAATCCTCCTAATCAGGAAGTGAGAGAAGCATGTGTTGAGTCGATATAGGAAACTGGTGGCTGAATCCCATTTTAAATGCTTTCGCCAGCTTTTCCTTTTGGTTAGTGTTTAGAATTTCGCCCGATAATTACCATATTAAAATGCATGTAGGAGTCTGTGCAGTTGTGGTGGAAAAAGATAAGCAAGCGAGAGTGGAGAGGATGGAGGGAGGGGGAGAAAAAAGTCGACCGGAGGCCTATCAGTCAGTGATGAATTGCTTTATAATTACAAAGATGCACAGACATAATTTCCCTTCTAAAAATAATGCAAAGTTTCATTTCCCTCCCCTCTCCTAATACTGTTTGTGAGCGCGTGTTTTGTGAGGTTGGGGCGAGTCTTGTTCTCTCTCTCGCTCTCGTCTGAATGCATTAACTTAACCTCTTCCTGTATTAGTCAATGCGGTGCCATGCTAAGCACAATGTAGCCTAGTTTCTGCACAGCGTGAGTGTTGCCGCCTGCCTGTTTTGGGATTGGAGAGGAATCCTAATTCTGACACATTGGGGTTGTGTTCATGAATATGACACACCGTCTAGCTAAAGTTGAACTTGTCGGAGTTGTATTTGCATAGATTTCTCACA
>VUQR01008605.1:1623-23655 GCA_015108515.1 Hemichromis elongatus | reverse complement strand
CACTCTTAAACTTACTCAAGAAATCAGGATAATTAATCTCGGGTTCCGAACGTAACACAGCGTTGGCCCAGTTCAGAGCGGGACCCCTTAGTAACTGTACAAAAAATGCAATCTTAGACGTGTCAGTCCCGTAGGTTCGTTTGAGTTGTTGAAATTGCAATGTAATTTGCGTCAAAAACCCTGCGCATTTCTGAAACTCACCGGCGAAGGGTTCGGGCATCGGGAGTGCTCGTTCCGGTGGTTCCGAAGGAGGAGGTGAAGACGAAGCCGGGGGGGCGGCTGTCGGAAGTTCGGGACCCAATACCGGAGCGGGAGCAGGTGGAGGAGATGCTGCTGGGCTAGCCAATGGAACGTGCTGTGCGAGGGCTTGCGTCAGCGCTGCCAGTTGCCGGTTAATCTGCTGCAACATCAGCTCATGGCGTTCCAGTACTTCACCAGCTGTGAGTACCTGTGGCTGGGGCGAAGCGGAGTCCGCTGAGTCCATGGTATGGCTGGATCGTTATGTTAAGGTGAGGCGGATGAGGACTCAAGCGTCTGTGTTTGGAGGTCCATGTTGACATGCTCTCAGGATACTTTCAGGAAATACACAGTGGATGCTGCGTGTCCCCCTGAAGTAGCCATGCTTAATTCGTTAATTTTGATCTGACCCTTCTTTCTTCTGTTGCCACAACTCTTTTTATCTTTCCAAGTGACTAATCTCAAAAGACAAGAGAAGAAGCCTTATGAAAGCCCAGACCACATCTTTAAAGCCCTTGGCTTTGATGACTAGTAGAAAAAAAAAAGGATCTATAATCAGACAAGGAGCCCAAGAGCCAACCATCCATGATAGATATTCATGCATGTCAGTGAGGAGGTTAAAAACTTGCACTCGGCGGTGTCACATATTACTATGCTCACTTCCAGAGGACAATGAATAACAGTGGGAAAGAAACAAGCAGAACTCTGAAAGAGAAAGATTCAACATTTTCACCCAGCAGCAGGCAAATTTTGCATTAGATGGTGTCATTTAAACCTGCAGCTCAGGCCACAGCAAAAACATCCTGTTACATGCAAGGCAACTCACTGCAGTGCTGCTTGTAAGAATACATGCAGCTAAACACCTCAGCTACCTATGTGAAATTCTTGGAGACACAAAGACCATTACAGGTAACAAAAGAATTTGTCACCTGTAATGGACCTGAATACTTTACCTCGTGGACATTTATACCCGCACTGTTTTCCAACAGCAATGGAAGAAGTTTGACTTTGTTGCTAGTCTGCAATGATAAACGAAACCTACAGAAAATAACTGTAAAAACTATTAAAATTATAATAAAAATTAAAAAATGAGTTACTATTAGCAATTATAATGAAAGAATTTAGTCTTTATAAGAAAAGTATTAATTATTTTCTTGATAGCACTTTCTATTCCAGTTTACTAATAATGTGGCAAAGTGGAAACAACAAGGTAACCATATGGAAATTACAAGTTAATAGCGCCTAATTACAAAAGTAATGGGCAAAAAATGATCTAGTATCAACAAGGGTTATAGCTGAGGGATATTGATTGAAATTTATGTAAATGGATATTAAACAGGCCACAAACATATGTCTGTGAGGCAAAAAGAATATTAATAGTTATAATATACTGCATTAATAGTATATTATTTTGCTGAAAACAACATGATAGCCTGCTAGCATAGATTAGATTTATATAATAACTTATGATAGTAACCTTCTAATAATTGGTTGGTGCATTAACATATTAGAATGCTGGAATTAATCCTGCCTTATGTTCCCCGCATTCTTCTTTATTTTAGAAATATTTTGATTATCGCTGTAGCTTATTAACTGGAAAAATTGGGTCATTTTTATTTAATAACCAGGAATCACGACTGCAAAATGCAAAACTGCCTCTTCCTAGTGAACGCCTTAGAAATAACTTATTGAAGCAAACTTCAGTAGGATCTTAACATGGAACCTTGAACCTTAAATTAAATATTCATTTTATGGCTATTTTATACTACACGAACACGTATATTTATATATAGCTATAAATGCTGAATGATAGTTTGCAAAAGATTTACTGATGTGCAAATGCAAGATGCTGATGTCCCATAAACATATGCTGACTACACTATAAGACCAATGAAAGGAAACTTTTTTATTATTACGTTTCCTACATGGATGTGAACTTAACATGAAATCCTTTTGACTGTTTTATATTCATCATTAAATTTCTCTTTTATTATTAATTTGTTTCTTTTTCAATTGAATAAATAATACAATTTGATATAGTTTGATAAGGAAAAACAGAATAATACTGAAAAATACTTACAAAATTCTAATATAAGAACAAAACCCTTGTATGTTCTATCAGAACAGGAAAAACTACTGGAAAACTTTTTTTTTTTTTTATAATAACACCTTCACTGACTGGCATGCTGTAGCTCAGCTAAATATGTAAGCTATCAGGAGATTGGTCAAAATATCCTGTCAAGAGTCAGTTGAGTTGGGTGTCCAAGATTGCAAATACTAGTCCGGATGGAGTGTTGCAACTCTCTTTGGCAGTGAGATGCAGATTAGAAGTGACCGGTGGTACCATCAGAGAGCGGCGCCTTCCACGTGTTTGTCAGTGAAACATGCATCCAGACACATCTGCAAGCAGTTGACTGGGTCTTTTCCTGCCGCACTTTTCCTGAGAGATCTGGAAGGGTGACATGCCGATGTTGACCTTATTGTGCCCCACCTGTCACTTAACCTTCATGTTAGATGTCAGTTCCCCTGCCACTGTCATTCAGTTGCCCCAGAACTGACACGAAACACGGTGCTTGCACTGTTTAACGTTGTGACCTCGAACTTAAGGAGGTAAAGAGAAACAGTCACAGAAACAATCACAGAGCAGCCAGCAAAAATAATTTCTTCATCTCTTCAAAATTATGAACTTGTTAACATATGTTAAATAATAGGCAAATGCATTAAGAACAGAAAGAACAAACATACAAAAACAACAAACAAACTTGCATTTAATATTGAAGTGAATTACCTCTCCTCTGGGCAGTTACTCTTTTGTATGTCCATGTCTACAAAAATGAAGCTGACTCATAAAGATCAATGGAAAAACCTGAAAACAACCAATTTCTCACCCAAAGTGGTTATGATCTTCAGCCTTTGAACCAGGAATAGTGCCTGTGATAAACTGTTTCAAAAGTTTACATTTTCTTTGCCTCAGGAGCCTTAGAAACGCAAGCTTGTGCGGTATAAATCTGTCAGGGCTGCAAAGTTGAGCATATACAGAGTCTTGATTTACACATTCCAGATGGGAGATTGGACTGTGGTGAAGCACTGGAGCATCACACACACCCTATTCCATCCACTGCCTTGCTCCCCTTTGATGAAGATCCCTTGGGTCTTGGTGGTGAACATTATGATCCTCCCAGCAAATAAACAAAAGCACGATAAAATTAAAACTTGGCTTTTGGGAGATACAGCAGAAGCAATGCAAAACATTTGTTCTATTTGGGTTAGACACTTCATCTTATGATCTTGCAAGAAAAGACTTCAGCATGCTTGAGCATATGTTGGATTCTGAATATATGAAGATTCCCCGTTGGTATAACACAATAAAGCCTTGTTGATGATGCATTCAGACATTTCTCCATGTGCAAGTTCTCCCGTGTGAACTTGCACATTAAAAAATATAGAAACAAAGGACTTACAGAGAAGAGAAGAAGTCTTGTATTGAGTCATGTGTGTGTCTGCAAGTGCTTATGTGGTGTAGCCAGCACACTTTGTTCCCTAAAGGCTTAGCTGGGGGTGCGTAAACAGTGATCCTATGGTGCTGGGCGGAACGATTCAGTGTCAGGGAAAAGGTCAGCTATCGCTGTTCAGCTCCATCAGGTCAGAGAAAAACACAAAAAGAGAAGGAAAGAGCAGGCTAAAGTGGTGAGGGCCCAGAGAATATGTTTCCAATAGGCCCTCGTCAGGCTGTGTTAGCATCTGCGTCCAACACGTGCACCCCAGGGATCATGACCCTCCACTTCCCCTTCTCTTGCTCTCCCCAGTGGGCAAACCAGCCCTGCAAGGTCACTATAGAGCTAAATGGGGCAGAGGAAGGCACAATATAAACTGACTCCTAGGAAGCACCTTCCCCTAAACAACCCCCACAACACACTCAGATGCACAGACACACACACACACCCCTTGGACATTTCTAGAGAGGGAGGACTATAGAGGTCCTACCCCATGCCTCCCAGGGTCACTGTCAGCTTGCAAAATCACACCAGCGCCTCAAGTTTTAGGCTTGAGGGAGAGGAGCAAATGAGTCTGGGGTGAAGCTTGTGCCTTTGTCCAAATGGCATTGTATCTTTGAAGCAGGTTGAAGTCTAAAAGAGGGAGTTTTAGTCTGAAATTGAGCGAAATTATGCCACTTTTGTAGCACACTATCACTGGAGGCACCCTGTTAAACACACTGTAGACTGCGGCACTGTCGGCCATGATCATTGTACACATAGGCAGAGCATGGCTTAAATAAAGGCAGACCACAGAGACCTTTATGTTGTCTTTATCTTCTCTGTGAGCCCATCACTTTCTATTATGGTTTATAATGCCATACGTGACTTGTGTTACCGCAGGTAAAGATAGTTTCCAAAGCACTGTCTTTGGAAATTACCTAACCAAAAAGACACATAAAAGTTTACTGTATATAAAACTGTAAAGGACTGTTAATATTTATGCATGCAATTTTGTGTAAATGGGTTTATAAGTGTAAAACTTAAATAAACATAAGAGTCCAAATTTGTGCTATAGTAGATAGATAAATTCAAAAACATCAAACATGTATCCATAATCTTATCTCAGCAAGGCCCATTGTTTGAAAATAGGAAGTAAACTTGGTGTAATTCTGTTATGGTGCGACGTTGTTGTGGATAAGTAGCAGATGATTTGGTGAGATCAGTGTTTACATGTCAGAATATGTAAGCTGGTTATTTTTACTTTACAGGAGAATTGAAATTGATTAATTTAAATTATAAAACAAAGAAATAATCATAGTAAATTGTCTAACGTGGTAATTAAAGGATTGGATTTAGAAAACGTTTCTCATCTTGTTGATATTCTTTTAAAAAAAAAAATTGAAATTATTTAGACCACATTCAGTATAATCAAATCATCACCAGATAAATCTCATTTAAGAAAAAGTTAAGCCGTTATGTATGCAACCAAAAAAAAAAGATTTTTTCCGCCTGACGGAGGAAAAATAATCATTAATTAAGAAGGACTATCTAATTCAATTACTTCTTTTGTTTAGGAAATGAACAGATAGGGACTAATCGAAATATGTGGCTGTGCTTTCCAATGGATAACCATGGAAATAACAGGAGGAGCTGGAGGAGGGGGAAGAGGATAAAGAGAAAGGAAAAACAACCCTGGCTAATTTAAATACAGTCTTATTAGTCTAATGACGAGAGTCTGTGATCACTACTCATCACCATTAATGCCACAACTCTCTCCTACTCTGATTGCCCAAGGCTTAGCTTTTTCCCCTTAGCCCACATTCGGCTGGGGAACCAACGCGTTTTCCCTTCCGCTACACATGAAATGTGACATGAGGACACTAATGTATGTGGAAAAGGGACGGAAAGCAGGGATGTGAGACACTCCGCACTCCTCCTTTCATCTTATAATGATATGACGTGCCGCACGGAAACCCAAAAACTCCTCTCCTTTTAAAAGCCATCAGCTCTGAGGCATGTTTCTATTAAGAACACTCCTAAATGTTATAATAGGTGGCCCTAACGAGCTTTGGCCTCGCTCTCCTATCTGCCTTCCTCAACTACCATATTGGCTTCATGCTGATGCTTATCAAAATGATGAATGCAGCATTAAGTTCAAATGAGTTGGAAGATTGGGAAAGGGGGAAAAGTCGTGTTTATCATTGCATGATTTGGTCCTGTTTTCTGCTTCACATTGCACAAAGACTGCTTGTTATTTTAACCGCGTGTTTTTATCAGCAATTGTGTAATAAGACTATAATAGACAAAAAACATGTTAGCCTTATGTGAATACTTGGGGAAATTGAGGGAAAAGAATCAATTTAGTGAGAGGCAGAACACAAAGGAACAGAAAAACAATGTGATTAGTTTGAAAAATGAAGATGTTGGGTTTACAAAAGTGAATCGCTGTCCCTTCTTTGACCTTGCACGCTGGCTTATCAGCTAGGTTTCTACTGATCATTTTAAGTATTTTAAACATTTCAAAGAATAGTCTCATTATGACAGAATATTGGACACAGATCCAGTGCTGTAATATCATAGAAAGTATTACTAGTGTTATATTTTATTACAAGAGATTGCCTTGCCAGCCGCTTTATAACCCTTATATAGCCAATATGAAAGAGGTGTCGTCAAGGGCAAAAACCCCAATGAAAGAAATCCTTGGTTATTATTACAACAAAGAGTCATAAAAGAAAAGTCATCGCTCTTTGAGGAATTATTTTATGTCATTTGCTCACATATTTGGATCTCATGACAGAATAAAGAGGCCACCAAACATTAGGTGAAAGCATGAAAGTCACACGTTTAATGCCCCGCGTCACCAGGCATAATTCCACTCTGCCAGACAAAGTGGCACAGCTGGCAGAGAAAAGAGCAAGCAGAAAGCAGGCAGCGTGTTAAATGACCCAAGGATGTGAACAACCTTGGTGACTGGGGAAGGCCAGCACTAATTAACGCTGTGCAACAATGTTGGCTGTCAGGGATTGTCACAGGGGCACAATCCTTACATTCTCCCTCATGGATGTCCTCGTCACTCCCCTGCTACTAACCCAATCAAGACCCTGGGGAGGACTGTTCACCCCCTCTCACGCCAGCATTGACCCCGTGCATAATAATGAGGGGTATGTTTGTGAGAGAAAACGACTGACCCAGACTGTATCAGTTAGATGTTAGCCTGCTAACACCCTATCATTATTACTGTCTCTTCACTTTGCCGCCACTACTTTAATAAAATATGGACTTCTGCTTTTTTCACACATGGAAAAATAAAGTGAAACTAGCGTTAACCTATTCATTGTCTTTAACATAAAATGTACCACATGGTAATAAGCGTGGCAGCTTAAACCAGGGGAGCCCACATTTTTGGTCTCAGACAAATAAAGAGATGCTAGGCTAATCTCGCCTCACCATGGATGTTGGAAGTGAGAACAATACTTGCAGCCAAACATGCCTGTCAATCACTTATCAGGATTCTGACGCGCGGCATCCAAAATGTTGACGCAGCATCACAGTATCAACATCCTTCATCCATTTTCACATGGTTTAGCGTTCCCACAGCGCCAAAGTACCAAGAAATTAATATTCATCGTTGACAATTTATGGATTCATTTATCACCCACATCTTTTTTGTTTCCTTTAATCGACCCTGGGGGTCTGACTATGGCCTTGGCTTGCCACCAGTGGTGGAGCTTTATTCCTCTTCACACAGGCCTAGTGTTAATGCCGCTGGCCAAGTTCACAGATTTGACTGACTGTGGACTTAATGCTGCTTGCCTTGTTTTCAGCACTTGTCCCTCCAGATTTGCCACCCTGGCTGCACAATTTCCTCCAATTCTAATTATTCATCAGCTCGTTATGTCTGTGCCTGGGCGCCTCCCCTAATTAGAGGTGACGCAGGGTTTGGTCCCAGGCTAGCCTCAAGTGAGGGAACCAGTTCAGAACCAGTCCACGGCGTGTGCTCATGGAGGACTGGGTAACTGCCAGCCTCTCCAAGTGAATGGGGGAAAGGGCCTGTCTTGACAGTGTGATGTGACGTGCCTTTACACAGTTTCTCTCTCTCTTGCGCGCTCTCATACATCACACACTAATGCTCCTGCTGTGTCTCATATCTATTAGCATAACCTTTAGATATTTATAGGCACCCCGAAACAATGAAAATTCTTTGCCTCGGCAGTGTTACGTATTGCCAGTGTTGTGTGACTTTTTCGGGTCTTGCTGTTGTTGTTGATCTGTTATTGTGCTGTGAAGCTGAGATAGTGAGGCAGGGCTGCTGAGAATAGTGTCAGCGGGCAGGGCAGATGAGCGTGAATTATTAAATCATTGTTCTCTAATTAACATCAGGCTTAGATACAAAATAGCCTTTCGAGCTGAAAATAACTGAAACTCCACGTTCATGTAAGTGCAAAATATATTCTGATACTTCTCAGTATCCATTGTATTTGTGTGTACACAATGAAGCAAATTACACAAATATGTAAGAGTCACTAGGACCTACAGACAAGGAAGGACTTGTAAATTTTACCCTACAGCCAGCTGAACACAGACCTTTTCAGCTGCAGCATTTTTCATGATGGTCCTTTGGTTTAAGATATTCAGCTGTTAGAAAGCACAGTTAATAAAGCCTGTCTGTTTATTACACAAATTATTAGTCCTTTTGTGCTGATTGGTTCACCTAGCAGTAGCAGCAGCAGCAGCTCAAAAGACTGGGGCTCACCTAGTCACCTTGGCTTAATTGACACTTAAACCAAAGAAAAAGGCTGTAACAATAGAATTAATTATGACATCTCTGTGAGTGTCCTTCTGGCTGCCTTAAGTTTCTCTGTGACCCTATGTTTTGCATGTTTCTGTGTGTGTGTGTGTGTGTGCGCGCGCGTGTGTGCGTGTGTGTGTGTGTGTGTGTGTCGCCTAGCACATTACCAGATTTGCTACCACTGTTAAGTGTCATTCTCCATCTTTTTCTCACCTCTTCCCCCCCCCGTTCATCCCCAAATCCCACCCTCACCCATTAAGGGAAAGAGTTTAGCGAGAATTTTGGTAGGCTCTCATGGTTACAGAGGTTTGTATAAAATGGAGATCCATACAATAAACTGACACAGACATTTGTATGTTTGTCACACATTTACTGTATGCACACAGTGGTGCTAATTAAAGCCCTCAGTGTGAGCAGAGAAATATGTAATCCTGACATTTAGTCAAGGGAGATTTGGGGAGATGGGGAGAAATTCTAGCGCTCGGCTTGAGCTGGGCCTGGGGCAGGCTGGCAGACAAAAGGACAACGGCAGGCACTGAGGCTGGGATACGGAGCGGCGGAAAGGTCATCTCCGTGAAAAGGCTAACGTGTCAGTGCTTTTGTTCCTGGCCCTCAGAACATATGTTTGGCCCTCCTCCACGGCTGGCCCTGCTATCAGGATGAAATCTAACCCCCAGCCCCCCCAAACGCAAGAACAAAATGCACTTACGCAGATCGACACACACACACATGCACACACACGTTCACATAGTGGACAGTGGTTATGTTACTATACCACAGTTGTTTAGGGTAAATGGATGAAAGTTGGGCTGAAGGTGTTATCTTACCACTCTTGGTGCTGGAAAGCAACACGAGCCAGGAACACCTGTCTGCTTCTGTGCTCAGAAATCAAGATAAGCAAGAGGTGACAAAAGAGGAAAAGTGAACAAGTGTGTTAGAGACCAATACACTGATTGAAAAATTTAGTTTTGGAACACAGATAAAGACAACAGCAATGGACAAAAAGAGATGAACAGCTCTGCTCTTCAGGCAGCATGTGGATAGAGAAAACAGGTTAACATTGTCAATTTGGCTAAGCAGCTGTGGCACCTCTGTCCAGATGAGCAGGAGACACAGATTTATGGATGATACAAACATCAGTGGGCACCAGGGTGAATATTGATCTTATATTTGCATGAAAAAATTGGCTTTGGTGTGTGAATATGTTTCATCCTAATTTTTCACCTCCAGTGTTTTCATCTAAAAAACACGTGTTCATTGCTATGACAATGCCAGTGACACCTCATGCCATAGTATCTTCTTCCTCTACAAGTAGAATAAGAACTGTCTTTATAGGTAGGTTTGCTAATAATGTGTTTGAGTGTTGGATTCATTCTCATTGTTGAGTTTTTATTTCAGTTTTATTTATTCCACTGTTTTGTTGCTGAGATTTTGATTCCAGTGATTCATTCCAGTAATGTTGAATTTTAGTTATTATTTATTCATTTATGATTTTGTATCAGTTTTCATCTAGAGTATATTTCTTGTTAAATAGTTCGATAAGTGTTACCCTACCTGTTCCGTCATTTGTCTCATCTTTCTGCTGGTGGCTTTGTCCTCCTGTGCTCCCTTTTATCTTATTTAGCATTTGTCTTTGTGTTTGAGTGCCATTGTCTATTCTTTATTTCCTGTTTTACTTTAAAAGAAGGTTTCATTTATTTTGTGTTAGTTTTACTTTCTCCTTCATGACTGATGAAGCATCCCAGTATCAAATCAATAGTTTAAATTCAGTATGAATTCAACCATCAGGTTCAGCACATGATTTTCCACGTGCTGAGAATACAAAATAACTAAACTGTGACAGTGAGTTAATCATTGTCTTGTTTAAAGAGCTTCCCGTGGGGATCTCCATCACACCAAATATCAGACTGGCAACTATTACTATTGGTTGCTGCGAGAAATTCATTTCCTGCAGGTGCATACAGTATGAACGCATGCTGATATAAACAGTGTTGCCAGCTGACGTTGATCAAACATAAGAAATACTTGTGTTTTACTCCCACATTTTATATTTAACAGCACAGGCATGGGGGATGCTTATAAGTTATCTTAGTGAGACAGTTGCACTGCAAGCAAGTACATCAACTTAAAGTCAACTACTGTTTTCCTAAAGCACTCTTTATAGCATTTAAAGCACTTTTTAGGCCTCTTGATGTACCTCTTCTAGTATGAGTTTAGTTCACTAATGTACTTGGTCTTGATTTCCTTGGATTTCTCAGTCATATCTCCCATGCCAGCAACCTTCACCCACATGAAGCACCCACACCGAGTAAACGGTTTGAAGCCAAATGGCACAAACCTCTCTGTGTATGTGTCTGTCCTAAAGAAAGTGTAAAAGTACAATGTGTATCTGAAAGTCACTGCCACTTCAAGACTGTAGATTGTTACAAGATTACCAAAGTGGATCCACCATTCAACACTGATATGCAGTTTTGCCTCCATGTCCCTTTTCCCCACCCTCCTCCCATTGTTGCTCCTTTGCACCATTTGCATGTGCCAAGCACGGTGACCTACATTTGCATAAAGGCTCTGCTGGCAGATTGGATTGGTCAACAAATCCAACTCCCAACCACTGGCTGGTGGTCAGCAAGCATACCTGTCAGAGGAGGTAATAATAAGAAGGGCATTAATGATCAATGGGGTGTGACTACATACTTGCCTTCTGAATTTTCTACTTCAATCTGTGTATCTGAGACCTGGCCTTTGGTGGCATCTGGGTCATTTTCGTCACAAATCGAGAAAAATCAGAGTGCTGTAAGGAAAAACAGCGCTGAAAAGGGGATAAATAAATAAATGATGGTGTGGGGACAGAGTGCAAATGCGAATGGCAGCAGTAGATGCTAAAGGGATGAAGAGAAAAGAGAGAGAGAGAGAGAGAGAAAGTGATTAAGCAACAGAAGCGCTGGTGATAGGCCTCTTATCACAGTCTCTGTGGACCCTGGAGATGGGCCTGAGAGGGGGTAGACAGCCGACATGGTAGCCTCTCAACCCGCATCAGGCTGTCGTCGACTGTGATGCCTACCCAAGAGACCATAGTTTGCTATCTATGAGAGGGAACCAACTCATAAAAGCTATTATTGCACAGATGGTTCGTGTTCTTTTCTATTCAAGAGCTGTCAGTGATAGAGCTCAGCATTTGGTGGCAACTTTGGAAAAAATGGAAAAAAGCTGAAGAAAAAAACAAGTTACAGTATCAGAAAGAACATGTTCAAGTTCTCATCCATTCATGCTGACCTTGACCTTGGCAAGCACTTACAGTGGGCGTATGTGCTCATTTGTTTGTATGTAAAGAGTTGAGTGTGCTGTTTTAAGTGACCTGGGGTGTGTGCACTAATTCTCAGAACATGCTGCTGCCTCAGTGCTGTGTGCTGACCAAAGGAGCTGTCTCACAATCAGGGCGTGAAATGCTAAAGAGCTTCCAGCCAACACGCCTGCCTGGTGTTTTCTCCCCACTACTGTTCATTTGACATTTAGTAAATCATTACTGCAGTTGTGCCCCCGAGGGACACTCTCACACGGACACACACACTTTAAAAATACGCCCTGCGTGGACACGCACACTTAAATTCACCCTTGACGATAACTGTTTATTAACAAGTTAGGTGACCTGATTTCATTCTGTTGCCAAATAATGGCATCCAAAGGTGTGTGATTAAAGTTCCTGGAGCATGCTGTCATTTTAGAAATCTCACACTTGTTTATATATATATATATATAGCTGGAGTAAATTTGTATATATAATTATCCATGCAAGTCTAATTCATTCCTTTTCTACTGTCTTATGATATCTGAGACACTTCACAACATTTACAACTGAAAGACTAACTTTTTCTTTTTTAAAAGAGTTTCATCAGTTCTGTGAGGTTGGACATCATGAGCAGAGAGCACACAGGGTTCTTTCTACTGCTTGGTCATGCACATTTCTAAATATTGCCAAAAAATAGCGGAATGATGTTCCTGACGTAGAAACTTTTAAAATCGAGGAACACAAGACAGCTGGTATCATACACACAGGTACTATTTTCTCATAAAAATCTGGCTCATGCTTCCCAGTGAGATCATGCACATCGTAAAAGCATGATTGATCGCGTAGCAGCGGGTAATCTGTCATGTCTCTCAGTAATACATGATAAGATTTTATAAGTCTGTTATTGCCTAATCTGACACAGGGATAATCATTACAGGCAAAATAATCATCTTGTCTGAACACAGAATACCTGTTTAAAAGAGACATTAAGGTTTTTTTTTAATCTTCATTTCCATGTGGTGTTCCAGGCTGCGTGGATGGGCAGGCCCGGGTGTTCTTTCACACGTCACAGAAAAGTGCCAAACTTGCTCCAAGCTCTCCAATCATTGCTGTCTGTGTGTGTGTTGATAAAACCCCAACTGATATAATGGCCACACATCTTTCTGCTTGCCTCTCATCTCTTCCCATCCTCATGCTGTCAACGGTTGACAGACATTTAATGGCTAGAGAACATTTTGAGCCATTGACATGTGACTAAGAGGTCTCTCTCACATTTTAAATGCTTGTTTAAGTCTACCAATAACATTAGAGTATAAAGGATTCAAATGTTGATATTTTTTTACTTTTTTTTCTCCAACCACATTAATTTAAAAGTAATGTCACAATTTTACAACATTCTTGTGCAGTCATATCACATCTCTTAAAGCAGGCTCTACCCTGAATTTATCAGCAGCTCTCTCTTAATTGCCGCAACACAGGTCACCACCCTCTTAATTAATGCAAATGGACCATACAAGCATCGAGCCTTGCTAATAATCCTTTGCTTTTGTCATTACATTGTTTTATGGAAGTGCTTTAAGCCCATTGTCTGTATGATTAGCTAATAAAGAGCTCCTAATGTCTTGTCTTGCACTAACAGTGCACATCCTCCTTTTAATCCATAAGCTCTTAAGGCGGCCATAACTGGCCTATTCATGTCAGGCCACGGATGAAACCAGTAAAGGGTACTGAAGCAGCCTTTACAGTCCATACAGATTCACACACACTTAATATCAAGGAGTGAAGAGCAGAGAATTGAGTGTGTGTGGATGAGAGCAATACCCACCATCAAATAAAGATGAAGATGGGGGAGTAAGACATTTTAATGTTGTCCTTGAGAGCCTTGAGTGGACAGAGACGTGGAATCGATATCATAGGAAAACATAATATATACCCTCTGCAGTTCAATTAAAGGGCAACATACACTTTGAAAATAAAATAAAGGCTCTAAATTATAAAAATATTAAAATGACCCTTCAATTTTCCATTGTTATTGGGAAAAGGAGACTAAGACAAATACAAATGACCTGTATTTTCTTAATACACGGATTTTTTTTTTTTTTGCCTTGCAGCACTTTTGAGGCAAAGTTGACTACAGTCCTTGAAAATGTGATAGGTTCGGCTCTTTGTAATGCATCGTATACTGTTGTGTACCAAACAGACTGCCCCAACACCTCATCGTCAGATAAAAAAAAAAAAAGAAACACACACACACAAACTCTAAGAAGATTAAGATGATGCCGGGGGATGAGATTCCCATTCTTTTCTCAGTGACAGTGAACATGCTTGTTATCTGTGGGTTTCCCTTGCCCTGTCCAACACATAAGGTTATCTGGACCGGATAAAGTAGAGAAACACAGCGGTGTCCATTTTCAAGCCCCAAAGGCAAGACGAAGAAACACGCTGAAGTATGGACATCAAGAGAGGAGACACTATGAGTTAGAGATGGAGGACTTATTGCCCTCACCCTCAGGGAACATATGAGTATGTGTTGTTTAGGAGTGGGATTGTTGTGTTTGGCTGTCTCCATTGTTGTGGAAGTAACCTGGGATAGGGGACGGTGCGAATGTACTAAAAGAGAGGAGGGGTCAGGGCTGGAGGAATAAAGGGATATGGGGAGAGGGTCATTAATATTATCAAGGCAAGAACTGAGGAGACAATGATGTCAGTGCCTGAAGCCTTTGGTCATTTTCTCAAAACAGATCAGAAATTAAAGGTTGGAGCAGCAACACAGAGGACAGGCACTGGCTTTTCTAGGTGTTTAACTGTCATAGACATCCTATATATCCACTATATTTACCTCAAGGGCAGAGTGATGAGATACAGATCCAAAGAAGATTCCCAGAACATCTGTGCCAGTGCATCCCTTTCTTCACCTCTGGGGAACACTCATCATTTATGTTACCTAGATGATGTGTGCTTAGCTTCGCTTTGTCTCAACATTGAAAGTAGTTTTTTGATTTGTGGCTTTTTTGACCTAACAAACAAAACTTCTCACCATCCAAAGGTGGGATTTCGATTTCCAGCCTCTGTAAGACTGGCAAACTGTGGGCAAAATTATGCCTTCTAAATATCTGCATATTAGCATAGTTACTGTGAGCATTTTAGGGTAATGACATTACCATTTAGGTTGTACTCACTTAAAGATTGGCGAACGCATCTAGAAACAATCTCTGCCTGAAATTTGTACGCAAAGGTAGGACTTTGGACTCAGAAAGTAAGATTGGAACAATGGAGGGGAGTGGGCAGGCAGGTGAACTATAGTGATGTCCTTCTCTTTATAGATTCTGGGTTCCAGACCATGGTGGCAAAGCGACCACTATCCAGCTTTTAAGCAGGTGGATGAGGTTATTTAGAACAGGGCTGAGAAGGATGACTGGAGCAAGAAGACTATCTATAGGTGCATTAGAGGAGCACCTGCCCGCACTTCACCTTAGACTTTAAGGCAGATTCTTATGAAGAGAGAACCTGACAAAAAGAACACAACACCTTAAGCCTGCCACAACAAATCCAGGACTGCATCTGCTTTAAACTGTTGCCTTGAGGGGGCAATTCAGTCATTAGGCACTGACATTTATGTGTCTTTCATGCCTTTATCATGCAATGCTATCAACTGTATCCCTATACACAGATGTGATTTGTTTTCATAAACATTGAGAACCTTCACTCTTTCTCATGCTGAGAAAGACCCTCACAGCTAGGTTCATCTTTTAGCTTCTGTTTAATACTGGAAGAACAATCAAATTTTAGGCAGTGAATAATATATATGTGTGAGTTGATTTGCAATTTTCAAAAAAACATTGCGACATTTTCCTCTGTTTGCCTCTGTTTACTAGCTACCATGCATGTCTTTTCATCCCACTTTATGGGACACAAATTAATCTCCCAGAAGATCAGTCCAACATAAATATTAGTTTCAACTTAGCTGCTAACGAGTAAACGGCATTATGTTTTTTATCCGTTTCTAACAATGTGCAAAAATGTGCTTATTTGGCTTTTACTGCATTGTTAACAAGAATGTAGGTGTTAAGATGGATCTATATATACATGCATTTTCTTCCACTTTTCCAATTCAGAATAAACTGAATTCTTGAAAATACTCTATTGCGGCAGTTTCAGAGGCTCAAACCAACTGCATTTCCAGTTCCAACTAAGCTGTTAGCGAGACTACATACAGCTACTCAGAATCCATCTTCAAGTTTTTATCTGTTCCTAACAGTGTGAAAAAATTGATTGTTTTTTGTTTTCAGTGAAAGTCATTGTGTAACAAGAATCTAAGCTTGAAGATATATCCATTCACATATCCATTTTCTCCCGCTTATCTAATTCAGAATGAGCGTAACTCTAGAAAACACCACATTATGACAGTTCATCTTGGATCTGACTCTCAGAAATGCTGAATAAATGCTGCTCTGCATGATTGTATGCACAACAGCAAAACACTATAGGCAGATTAATGCTGCAGTTTTCAGCAGCAAATGTTCCTTAAATCAAATGGGGAAATGGTTTTATAAGCCTATAATCCTTTTCAGTATCAGTCCACAGATTGGAAAATTTAGATTTGGGAAAGCCGAACAAAACATTGTTTTCATGCGCAATCCATTTATAAGATTTACTTTGATCTACTCAAAGTAATCCATCAAAACTTAAAGAGTACAGGTTGGCTACATTAATTTCTAAAATGAAAGAAAAATGGGATAGAAACAACGACTTAACTAAAGGTGGCTTCACAACTACAATATTCCATGGAAAACTAACATATTTCAGTTTAGACGATCATGAGGTGTTTTTTTTAATTGCTTTAAAAAAGCAATTGATTTTTGTGTAGTGGACCTGCTGTTTTCAGCTTTGCTTGTTTTGTATATATATATCAGTTTACCTTAAGATGGTCGTTTTTGCTATTGTTTTGTCAATAGCAGAGTCAATATTTGCACTAACCGTGGGGAATATGGAGAGTCAATGCAGTAAATAGGGGGAAGCCCTATGCAATAAATCAATTGTCAATTGAGCTACTCAGACATGGATTCGCTGGACAGCTCCACTAAAAAATGATGGAAACTTCAGTGATGCACATATCATCAAACAGTTATCTCCTCTAACTTTTGCCAGAATTGCATATTTATGCATCCTTACATTCTCCTATCCGAACCATGTGTGTGCAAAACATAAATACAGAAATTAAAACATTGCATGTACATTTGCATATACAAACAGGCACAGAGACTCTAACACAGAAAGTCTAACCAGAGGAAGACATGCCATCCCAATATTAATTTTTCATAACATCATGCTCAATACAAAATGCAATAAGTGTTTCTTGTAAGATGACTCCCAGGCACTTATAGCACTTGAGTATGCAGCAATGTTCTCTTCAGAGGTCCAGCCTGCATGTTTGTCTGACTTACTCTGTCTGCGGCAATAGGAAATATATACCTTGGTGTTTGGTACTTTCCTGTTTTCCCTGTTTTGCTTTAATGACAGCATACATATGAGCTGCAGGTACCTGATAACCGATTTTATCCTAGCATGATTTAACAGTGTTTGAAGGAACTTCTTGTGATGTCAGGACAGTCTTGCTTTCTCAGTCTTCAAAGGCCCCTATAAATGTCCAGTGGCATGGATGAAATTACATGACCACAATCTTTGCCTGTCATTGGTCTTCAAGTTGTATTATATACTACGTTTTAAGATGAGTTTGGGATCATTATCTCGAAACCTACTCCAGAAAAGTGCAAAGAAATGCGTGGATCATGCTTCAGAAGAAGACCGGAATAATATTTTTGCTGTAATTTGCTTAGAAAATTCTGGATTGCTTTCCATGATTTGTTGCAGAGATAGCCTCTCTCATTTAGAGTAATACTTTGACTTCTGCAAAAAAACAGAGGCACAGGCAAATTTAGAAGAGGTGAACAATACGATAGCTGATAGTTGATTTTCTTGAACAATCCTGTGAGTACATCAGATATGTATCTACATTTATAAAGCAAAATTGAATCACTGTGTTCATCCAAATCCTTCATAAGCAGATTCCAGGCACTGAAAGAGGAACAGCGCTAATCTTGTTGTGAAGTACCATGATACACAATAAGATGTAATTCTGGTCTTTTCATTGTTCATCCAAAGAGGTTAACCCTTCAATTCTGAACATATCAGCTTAAACTGACCCGTTTAAGCTGTATGGATACATACACTTTTAATATTCTTATAAACCACAGTGACCTCCACCTCTCAAACTAGACAGACAATAAATGTAATAAGAATCACAATTTATGTAACTGCTACTATTCAAAATGAGTGACTCTAATTTATATTTATTTGCAAAGCCGCTTTTCTGACCTATCTGTTACTGCACTAGGAAAATGATGTTAAATACTGAGCTGACATGATGTTTATGTAGTCTACAACTTGGTTGCTTGAAGATTGTCACAGCTATGAGGGCAGTGACTATTAGGCCCAGAATTACGTAGAGGTGGAGGTCAGTGTAGTATAGTAGTAGTAAAAAGTGTGATGCAAACAAAAAACAGGCAATGTTCACCTTCAAAATAAAATTTGTGCCTTACTGCTGAAATAACACATTTCAAAAGGCACAGCTTTTACTTTGAAGACAAATGGTCTCTGTTTCTGGTTTGCTTTACACTCTCCACACTTTCACTACCACTTAGCCAGTAACTGGCAAGTATTTGTGTCTTCTATACAAACTACAAGCAGTCACGAGCCAGGAGGTTTTTAGTGCAGCAGCACATACCTCTTTGCGACCTGTTCAAGGTAGCAAGAGAAAACAATGTCTTGCAACCACTTGCCAACTGGTTTGTAAATATACACTCTTCCCTAGCAACTGTTGGCTTTCAGGGGGCCAGTGAATGGTCTCTAGACCTCCATGATTGTTGCTTTAGCAATCAGTTTTGCAGCTACTACCATCAACCTCCCCTCCCCTCCAGGGGTGCTCAATCCCAGTCCTCAAGAGCTACCGTCCTGTAGCTTTTAGATGCATCCTTGTTCCGACACACCTGAATCAAATCAATGGCTTGTTATCAGGCCTTTGCCAAACTTGATGGCATGCTGAAGAGGTAATCAAACCATTTGATTCAGCTGTGTTGGAGCAGGGATGCATCTAAACGACGGTAGCTCTCGAGGACTAGGATTGAGCACCCCTGTGTTAGAAGGTATGAACACATCACACTACTCCCTGTCCATTATCATATTGCTTTTAAGATTCTTTTACTTACTTCCAAAGTTTTAAGTGGTATGATGCCCAGCTATTTAAAAAAACTCATCAACACATATAACTGTAAAAGATCACTGAGATCATTTAGCTATTTGCTATTAGTACAACCAAGGTCTTCATTAAAGCAAAGAGGAGATCGGGCCTTCGTAGTTGAATTTGCTAGACTCTGAAATAACTTGCCACTTGACATTAGTACTTCAGAGTCTACAGTCTTTCAAATCCCGTCTAACTAGCTGCCTTTAGTGTCACAAAATCAATAAGTCCTGTTGGATCAAGGCGAATTTTGAACCAGTATCTCATACTCCAATGAGTCCAAAATCTACTACTCCAATGAGAGATGCAGCAGCGCTTTGTCCCTCAATATTGCCTAACCCTTGTGAAACCCTTCTGTAGCAGGACTAGTTAGTTTTACTCCTGCTGCTGTTAAAAACAAGAAGATGATGAGCTCCAGCATGTAGTTGTTGCGCTTCTATTTAGTGGTGGATGGAAGACTCTGTGGTTTCAGTTCCTCAACTTGCATTTTAAGTCCATTTGAGGTCTTTCATATCCTAATCAGTCACCCCTGTAGCCTCTCCTACTGTGTAAAACTCTTGAGTGCTTGAAGTAGACTATACTCTTACCAGCACCAGCTGAAGTTGGACCCACTCGGTGTGAACTTCTTTGGCAGTTGTCCTGCACAGCCTCAATATAACTCTTTTTGGGATAACACATATGATAATGCTCCCTCTATTGTACATAAATAAAAAAAAACTGACCTCAGTGCAGATTCAGAAACTCTCTGGACAAACAGGTCATCAAGTGAGGCAAAGAGACCAGAACCACTGCGGTTGTTTTTGAGCCAAGTTTGCTCCTTCCACTCCTGATATACATATTTTGGCATGCAAGGTGCACCAGAGTAAATGGCTTTTAGCGTTAAAATTTAAAAAATTATTATATAGTGTATGTCTCGCTGCCTTTTAAACAAAAGTATCATAACTTTTCTTGACCTACCCGGTTATGTATAATTTTCAGAATTGATGTGTTGAAGTTGGCTCCGTGACTGCTTCATTCGCCCTGTCACATCATTTATTTGCCCTCTCCTGGTGTCTTCATTCTTTGTTTTCTGTCTCCTCTTTCAATCCCATTTTGTCACTGTGTTGCCACCATATGTTGACTACCTCTTATACAGGTGTGTTTGTTTCACTGCCAACTGTGAACAACTACCCCTCAAAAAATCTAAGTAAAAATCTACAAAATAAATGCAGAAAAGTCCAACCTATTAACCAAATCAGATCAATCAGATCAATAATAAAAAATATAATCTTATAAAAATACAAAGTATAAATAGCATTCAACAGGATTCAGCAACCCAGAATATAACTGCAATTAAAAAGCTACCAGGTTACAGTTCCATATAAGAGTGCAACATTTCTCTCCCAACTAACCTCAAGCAATTCCTCTTTGCAATTAGCTTTCTGGCTAATTGGTATTAGTGCACAGGAATCTCAGCAATCTCAGGATTTGCATGAGTCAGCTGTATGTTTGGGAAGGCCTTGGGAGAAAAAGGACATTGACATGCAAATGATTGTCTTGAACTTTATTGAGCGGGTACATTTAAGTTAATTTGCCGTTGGGAGTGGCTAATGGAAGTAGGCTACTCCAGTAACTCTTTTGGAGTCAATCCACCTGATTTAGAGGAAGCAAGCATATGGATCCCTTGATTGACAGAGCTGTTACTGTGTGTGTGACATAACTGATGCACAGGGAAAGAGGAATGAAGAGAGGGCTTTTGGGAGAAGCACAACTGGTCTTCCAGCTCCTGCAACAAACCAGGATCTACTCATAAACAGTATTTTCCAGATGTTAGGGTTATAGTGGTGGGAGAAGCAGTCAAGTATTGTTTTAAGGCCTTTAGGGTGGATCATAAATGTTGCAAGGAAGACCTTATGAAAAATGCAATACATAACCCCTAGCTAAAACAGAGTACTGATGGGCCCCTGGGAATTAAGTATGTTTGTGTAGGATCATGCAACAATTACAGTCAGTAAGAACAAAAAAAACCAAAAAAAAATTACAAGTTTTTACTGTGATGACATTAGAAATTGTTAACCTGAGTAATCAGAGACATGATGGAACTTAAAAGACGATGGAGTCCGGGAATTTGCAGTGAAGATGCATTTGTTACCACAAGTCATAATTTCAGGGGTAAGTCGTGTTAATAATGTGCCACTGTGTATCATTTAGCTTCAACTAAATTGTAAAACAAGACAATTATAATGTTAAAACCCACCATATTTGCGATAAATTGAGAACGTAAGTATAGCTGAGAGCCTTGAGCTCTCTTGTGAAGCTCCTTTCTGTGAGCTTACATGATGTTACATCAATGTTTAGTATCCCTCCTAAGAGTGTGTATAAATGGGTGTGTGTGTTTGTGTGTGTTTGGGGGCAAATGCTCTTCTTTCTTTTTTTTTAATGTGCTTGTCTGATGATGCTCAAACACACCCGTCTAAGTGTGTGTGCGAGTGTGCGCGTGTGTTCCTGTTTGCCCTTATATAGATGTGTGTGAACGACCCAGCAGAGGAGCTAAAAGTAAAGCGTCAGGCCATAATTGGGTTACAGGGACCAGTGATGGATTAAAGCACGGCTAGGGAGACGCTGCTGCAACATTAGGGTGTCTGAGATGTCAGGGGCAGAGCGCTCTCATTAATCGCCTTGGCCCTTACATTACTGCATTAGTTGTATTAGCAGCTTGGAGTCGGCAAGCACTTTGGGATTTCTCGCTGAGGCAGGCCACATTCCTCTCTTTCCCTTCTGGTTACTACGCAAAAGTGGGCCCGGCCTGTCACTTTCCTGAAAAGAAAGATGGCAAGAAGGAAGGAACTTTCAAACAAGACAGGAAGGACAATTCATTTTATTTAAACTTTTCTTTCTTTCTTTTTTAAAGTTGAACAAGGTGTCATGAATGTAAACTGGTTGTACACATTTTGTTATAAAGAATGAC